>JACLAT010000188.1:32500-47500 GCA_018105865.1 Metaphire vulgaris | reverse complement strand
GCGCCGCAGTGTGTGGATGGATCTCCGCAGTGCGAAAATGTAATAGTTGTTGTTGTTGTAATAGTAGTATTAGTGGTGCTTCTTTTCGCCTGGAGTAGTAGAGGCAGTTCTTCTTTCTTCTTCTCTTCTTCTTCTTCTTCTTCTTCTTCTTCTTCTTCTCTTCTAAAACAAAATAGAGACAGAATATGATGACAATTCTAGTACAGTTTGACACAGCAAAGATGGGGACACAAGAATATGTGGTTTTAATTCATTTCATCACTAATCTGAATTTTTCCATATCAATAGCCTACTGTAGCCCAAACAGACAGACAGACAGACAGACAGACAGACAGACAGACAGACAGACAGACAGACAGACAGACAGACAGAGCGGGGGAAATAGATAGGCCTATAGCTCTTAAATTTAAATTTAAATTTATATTTAAATTTAAATGTATATATATATATATATATATATATATATATATATATATATATATATATATATATATATATATATAGAGAGAGAGAGAGAGAGAGAGAGAGAGAGAGAGAGCTACTCACGTATTTACTTGCTTTTTTAGCAGTGCTCCATGCTGCAGTAGGCGACTTTCAAACTCAATTATTATTAATACTATTATTATTATTATTATTAGTAGTAGTAGTAGTAGTTGTTGTTGTTGTAATAGTAGTATTAGTAGTGCTAGAAAATGTGGTAGTAGTAGTGATCCGTGCTTGGGGCGCAGTGCTCTTTTTTTAAGGCGCAGTGCGCTTTTTTTAGCAGTGCTCCATGCTGCAGTAGGTGACTTTCAAACTCAATTATTATTAATACTATTATTATTATTTTTATTATTATTTATATTATTATTATCATTAGTAGTAGTAGTAGTAGTTGTTGTTGTATAGTATTATTAGTAGTGCTAGAAAATTTGATAGCAGTAGTGATCCGTGCTTAGGGCGCAGTGCTCTTTTTTAAGGCGCAGTGCGCTTTTTTTTAGCAGTGCTCCATTCTGCTTTAAACCTATGAGATGGGGACACATGAAAATGTGGATTGTATTCGTTTCATTGCTCTTCTATAGCCTACTATAGCAATAGTTCTACTAAAGCGTAAATGTGGTTGACCCCTCTGTTAGAGTCTGTTGAATTTCATCAGAATATCGGGATTGAAGATACTGTTTGCCTATAGGCCTAAGCGCCGCAGTGTGTGGATGGATCTCCGCAGTGCGGAAATGGCTATCCGCAGTGAGAGGATGGCTATGGCGCAGTACGGTTTGACGCCATGGAGTAGTAGAGGCAGTAGTAATAGTTGTTGTTGTTGTTGTAATAGTAGTATTAGTGGTGCTTCTTCTTCTTCTTCTTCTTCTTCTTCTTCTTCTTCTTCTTCTAAAACAAAATAGAGACAGAATATGATGACAATTCTAGTACGGTTTGACACAGCAAAGATGGGGACACAAGAATATGTGGTTTTAATTCATTTCATCACTAATCTGAATTTTTCCATATCTATAGCCTTCTGTAGACCAAACAGACAGACAGACAGACAGACAGACAGACAGACAGACAGACAGAGCGTGCAAAAATAGATAGATAGCCTATAGCTCTTAAATTTAAATTTAAATTTATATTTAAATTTAAATTTTATATATATATATATATATATATATATATATATATATATAGAGAGAGAGAGAGAGAGAGAGAGAGAGAGAGAGAGAGACAGCTACTCACGTATTTACTTGCTTTTTTTAGCAGTGCTCCATGCTGCAGTAGGCGACTTTCAAACTCAATTATTATTAATACTATTATTATTATTATTATTAGTAGTAGTAGTAGTAGTAGTAGTAGTAGTAGTAGTAGTAGTAGTTGTTGTTGTTGTTGTAATAGTAGTATTAGTAGTGCTAGAAAATGTGGTAGTAGTAGTGATCCGTGCTTGGGGCGCAGTGCTCTTTTTTAAGGCGCAGTGCTCTTTTTTTAGCAGTGCTCCATGCTGCAGTAGGCGACTTTCAAACTCAATTATTATTAATACTATTATTATTATTATTATTATTAGTAGTAGTAGTAGTAGTTGTTGTTGTTGTAATAGTAGTATTAGTAGTGCTAGAAAATGTGGTAGTAGTAGTGATCCGTGCTTGAGGCGCAGTGCTCTTTTTTTAAGGCGCAGTGCGCTTTTTTTAGCAGTGCTCCATGCTGCAGTAGGTGACTTTCAAACTCAATTATTATTAAAACTATTATTATTATTATTATTATTATTATTATTAGTAGTAGTAGTAGTAGTAGTAGTAGTAGTAGTAGTAGTTGTTGTTGTTGTTGTTGTTGTTGTATAATAGTATTAGTAGTGCTTGAAAATGAGGTAGTAGTAGTGATCCGTGCTTAGCGCGCAGTGCTCTTTTCTAAGGCGCAGTGCGCTTTTTTTTAGCAGTGCTCCATTCTGCTTTAAACCTATGAGATGGGGACACATGAAAATGTGGATTGAATTCGTTTCATTGCTCTTCTATAGCCTACTATAGCAATAGTACTACTAAAGCGTAAATGTGGTTGACCCCTCTGTTAGAGTCTGTTGAATTTCATCAGAATATCGGGATTGAAGATACTGTTTGCCTATAGGCCTAAGCGCCGCAGTGTGTGGATGGATCTCCGCAGTGCGAAAATGTAATAGTTGTTGTTGTTGTAATAGTAGTATTAGTGGTGCTTCTTTTTCTTCTTCTTCTTCTTCTTCTTCTTCTTCTTCTTCTTCTTCTTCTTCTTGTTCTTCTAAAACAAAATAGAGACAGAATATGATGACAATTCTAGTACGGTTTGACACAGCAAAGATGGGGACACAAGAATATGTGGTTTTAATTCATTTCATCACTAATCTGAATTTTTCCATATCAATAGCCTACTGTAGCCCAAACAGACAGACAGACAGACAGACAGACAGACAGACAGACAGACAGACAGACAGACAGACAGACAGAGCGGGGGAAATAGATAGGCCTATAGCTCTTAAATTTAAATTTAAATTTATATTTAAATTTAAATATATATATATATATATATATATATATATATATATATATATATATATATAGATATAGAGAGAGAGAGAGAGAGAGAGAGAGAGAGAGACTCACGTATTTACTTGCTTTTTTTTTAGCAGTGCTCCATGCTGCAGTAGGCGACTTTCAAACTCAATTATTATTAATACTATTATTATTATTATTAGTAGTAGTAGTAGTAGTTGTTGTTGTTGTAATAGTAGTATTAGTAGTGATAGAAAATGTGGTAGTAGTAGCGATCCGTGCTTGGGGCGCAGTGCTCTTTTTTTAAGGCGCAGTGCGCTTTTTTTAGCAGTGCTCCATGCTGCAGTAGGTGACTTTCAAACTCAATTATTATTAATACTATTATTATTATTTTTATTATTATTTATATTATTATTATCATTAGTAGTAGTAGTAGTAGTTGTTGTTGTTGTAGTATTATTAGTAGTGCTAGAAAATTTGATAGCAGTAGTGATCCGTGCTTTGGGCGCAGTGCTCTTTTTTAAGGCGCAGTGCGCTTTTTTTTAGCAGTGCTCCATTCTGCTTTAAACCTATGAGATGGGGACACATGAAAATGTGGATTGTATTCGTTTCATTGCTCTTCTATAGCCTACTATAGCAATAGTTCTACTAAAGCGTAAATGTGGTTGACCCCTCTGTTAGAGTCTGTTGAATTTCATCAGAATATCGGGATTGAAGATACTGTTTGCCTATAGGCCTAAGCGCCGCAGTGTGTGGATGGATCTCCGCAGTGCGGAAATGGCTATCCGCAGTGAGAGGATGGCTATGGCGCAGTACGGTTTGACGCCATGGAGTAGTAGAGGCAGTAGTAATAGTTGTTGTTGTTGTTGTAATAGTAGTATTAGTGGTGCTTCTTCTTCTTCTTCTTCTTCTTCTTCTTCTTCTTCTTCTTCTAAAACAAAATAGAGACAGAATATGATGAAAATTCTAGTACGGTTTGACACAGCAAAGATGGGGACACAAGAATATGTGGTTTTAATTCATTTCATCACTAATCTGAATTTTTCCATATCTATAGCCTTCTGTAGACCAAACAGACAGACAGACAGACAGACAGACAGACAGACAGACAGACAGAGCGTGCGAAATAGATAGGCCTATAGCTCTTAAATTTAAATTTAAATTTATATTTAAATTTAAATGTATATATATGTGTATATATATATATATATATATATAGAGAGAGAGAGAGAGAGAGAGAGAGAGAGAGAGAGAGACAGCTACTCACGTATTTACTTGCTTTTTTTAGCAGTGCTCCATGCTGCAGTAGGCGACTTTCAAACTCAATTATTATTAATACTATTATTATTATTATTATTATTATTAGTAGTAGTAGTAGTAGTAGTAGTAGTAGTAGTAGTAGTAGTTGTTGTTGTTGTTGTTGTAATAGTAGTATTAGTAGTGCTAGAAAATGTGGTAGTAGTAGTGGTCCGTGCTTGGGGCGCAGTGCTCTTTTTTTAAGGCGCAGTGCTCTTTTTTTAGCAGTGCTCCATGCTGCAGTAGGCGACTTTCAAACTCAATTATTATTAATACTATTATTATTATTATTATTATTAGTAGTAGTAGTAGTAGTAGTAGTTGTTGTTGTTGTTGTTGTATAATAGTATTAGTAGTGCTAGAAAATGAGGTAGTAGTAGTGATCCGTGCTTAGCGCGCAGTGCTCTTTTCTAAGGCGCAGTGCGCTTTTTTTTAGCAGTGCTCCATTCTGCTTTAAACCTATGAGATGGGGACACATGAAAATGTGGATTGAATTCGTTTCATTGCTCTTCTATAGCCTACTATAGCAATAGTAAAGCGTAAATGTGGTTGACCCCTCTGTTAGAGTCTGTTGAATTTCATCAGAATATCGGGATTGAAGATACTGTTTGCCTATAGGCCTAAGCGCCGCAGTGTGTGGATGGATCTCTGTGGCGTGGTGCCTTATATTATACTAATACTAAGACAACACGTCTGAATATATTATATAAGTAGATATGTATTCTAGCAATGTACAAGCAATGGTTGAGTCTTTATCTATCGACGTACGGACAACGAGTGTCTGGCTTAAGCTATACTACAGTTCAGCGTCCTAGATAGTGTTCGTCTATTGGATGGGAGGCGGAGCTTGTCTACTTAGAATGCCATCACGTGACATCTTCTCTTCTTACTTTTTAAAGCTAAAGTCTAACAGTGTGAAAACCTAGATTCTAAAAAGTCCACAGAAAACTGCAAGCCTACAATGTCAGTGCTTTCGATATTTAAAGTTCGCTTGGAGTTTTCTATCGCAAAAGTCTCTATAGGGCTTTATGGCTATTCTGCTTCTAGTCAGATCTAAATGGGTCTGCTCAGTTAATTAGTGCCTTCGGGCGGTGGGTGTCGATGGCGATCGTCGGCTTCCAACAGTTCAAACTGGACAGTTGATGACTCGACGGCTGACTCGATCTGTCTCAGTCTCTGTGTCTCTCTTAGTTTGACTCTGTCTCAGTCTCTGTCTTTTTCTTTTCCATCTCGTATGCTTCTGCTTGAATTTAATCCGCTTGAATGTCGGTCTCTCTGTCTGCTTGGTGGTGCGGAGGGTGAGTCGCGTCTTCCTCCTCTTCTCTTGAAATCGTTTCGAGCCGGCGTCTGCTTGTCCGAGTAAACGCCTTTGAAAATGAACTTCCACTCGGCGGAGGGGTCGACATTAAAGATAATGTCGGACACGTCTTTCCGTGCTGGCAACGGTGGGAGAGGGGAGGCAATTTCCGCTCTCAGATCGGCCTCGGCAGATGTCGTTCGGAGGTGAATTCTTTCGAGTGGGACCATCTCGATCGAAGACGGAAAGTGCGTGGGAGAGTCGGTGTCCACTATCAGTTCGTTCTTAGAATCCAGTGAATCCTTCACGCGTAAATAATTATAGTTCCCGACTGCCAGTGTCAACGGCTGTAGTGCGGAGGGGTGGTCGATCGTTTGGAATGCAAAGGCGGTCATCTGAATAGAGTCCATCTGTGACTCGATCTTTTCGACGGTAGAGGGCATTGCAGCTCGCATTTCAGTGTTCGCAAAATCGCCTGTGTTCTCATTTATTTCTTTATCGTCCGCTGCTTCTTCTCCTTCTCTTGCTTCAATCAGTTCGGGGGTGGGGGGTGAATCCACCAACGGCTTGGCTAGGCTCCGATCACCTGTCGGCTGGAGCGGGGAGGGCGGAATTCGCATCGTCCCTTCCGTGTCTTTCTTTCTCACGACCTCAGGGTCAACGGCCCTGGTCGCAGTGGTCGGTGAGATGATTGTAATTGGATCCATCAGTGAGCATGAATGCAAGTCTGCTTCAGAATCACTAGTCCAGCGGCTTTCTCTACGCTGTATAGGGATCGCAATGAATATTTCAAATTTATCTTCGTCGTCATCCTCATCTCCATCGTCAAAATTATTCGCAATTTCATCTTCAAAATCATTCGCCAAATCGTCTGTAGCTTTAAAATCGTTAGCAATATCGTCAATAGCTTCATTTTTATCGAATAATGCTCTCATTTCCACAGAGTGAATCGCAAAATTTATCAGAATTGCTTGCTTCAGAATCGTCTGTTTCCTCGTCTGTTTCATCAAACATAGATTCTAAAAAGTCCACAGAAAACTGCAAGCCTACAATGTCAGTGCTTTCGATATTTAAAGTTCGCTTGGAGTTTTCTATTGCAAAGTCTCTATAGGGCTTTATGGCTATTCAGCTTCTAGTCAGTAATAAGGGTCTGTTAGATAATTAGTGCCTTCGGGCGATGGATGTCGATGGCGATCGTCGGCTTCAACAGTTCAGACTGGACACATATTTCTTCGGCTGACTCCATCTGTCTCAGTCTCTGTGTCTCTTAGTTTGACTCTGTATCAGTCTCTGTCTTTTTGGTGAAGAGAAGAAGAGAAGATGTCACGTGATGGCATTCTAAGTAGCCAAGCCCCGCCTACCATCCAATAGACGAACACTAACTAGGACGCTGAACTGTAGTATAGCTGAAGGCAGACACTCGTTGTCCGTACGTCGATAGATAAAGACTCAACCATTGCTTGTACATTGCTAGAATACATATCTACTTATATAATATATTCAGACGTGTTGTCTTAGTATTAGTATAATATAAGGCACCACGCCACATGGTGTCAGAAGTCGATTAAGTAGATTAAGTAGATTAAGAATTTCGATCGTAACAGCTTCGAACACTGTACGGCGTCGAAATGTCTTTTGCGTCGAACATTCAAATTCCAGAGGCACTGAACCTGGATGCGACCGATCTAGCGAACGAATGGAAGAATTTCGCACAGAAATGGTTGGAGTATTCGAAAGCGGCAGGAATCGACCGTGAAGACGAGGCTAGACAGGCCGCGATTCTGCTGTGTTTCCTGGGAACAGACGCTTTCTGTTTCTACATGGAGATGAACTTGACTGATGCCCAGCGTCAGAGCCCGAGCGCTCTGTTAGAAGCATTTGAACGTCATTGCGTTGATGACGTCAGCGAAAAGATGGAAGAGCTGCCCCATGAATTCCCGCCGAGAACGAGTACGGAAAGCAGCCGCGATGATGACCACTGTCACGACGACAGCGAGCCGAAGCAGCGCCGGAATCATCTGGAAGAGATGGAGGCGCCACGAGAATTTCCGCCACGAAGGCGAGCGCGAAGTGACCGATACTGTCTGCAGAACGACGACGACAGCGAAGACAACGACCTGAAGGTGCGCTTGACCCATTCAGCGAAGAAGTATTTCCGACTACGAGGTATGTCGACGTCACACGAATCATATTATAATGTTGTTTGCCATGAGAAAGCATCAACCGAGAGAATTTACACTGAGAAATTAAATTCCGAAGCAAACAATTCTGAAGATTTTTGTAATTTATTCTGTGGAAATAAGAGATTATTTGAAGATGCAAATGCCGACGATGATGACAAGAAAGATGAAATTTTAACGGCAGTTGTGGAATTATTCAAAGATAACACAGAATTTGAGAATGAAGAATGTGTGAGACTGATGCTCAACAAGGAATCAACGACGAATGTCGGAAGCGAATCTATGTTTGATGAAACAGACGAGGAAACAGACGATTCTGAAACAAGCAGTTCTGAGAAATGTTGCAATTCATTCTGTGGAAATGAGAGAGCACTATTCGATAAAAATGAAGCTATTGACGATATTGCTAGCGATTTTGAAGCTGCAGACGATTTGGCGAATGATTTTGAAGATGAAATTGTGAATAATTTTGACGATGAAGATGAGGATGACGACGAAGATGAATTTGAAATATTCATTGCGATCCCTATACAGCGTGGAGAAAGCCGCTGGACTAGTGATTCTGAAGCAGACTTGCATTCCTGCTCACTGATGGATCCAATTACAATCAGCTCACCGACCACTGCGACCAGAGCTGTTGACCCTGAGGTCGTGAGAAAGAAAGACACGGAAGGGACGATGCGAATTCCGCCCTCCCGCTCCAGCCGACAGGTGATCGGAGCCTAGCCAAGCCGTTGGTGGATTCACCCCCCACCCCCGAACTGATTGAAGCAAGAGAAGGAGAAGAAGCAGCGGACGATAAAGAAATAAATGAGAACACAGGCGATTTTGCGAACACTGAAATGCGAACTGCAATGCCCTCTACCGTCGAAAAGATCGAGTCACAGATGGACTCTATTCAGATGACCGCCTCTGCATTCCGGACGATCATCTACTACCCCTCCGCACTACAGCCGATGTCACTTGAAGCCGGGAACTATAATTATTTACGCGTGAAGGATTCACTGGATTCTAAGAACGAACTGATATCGGAGATCGACTCTCCCACGCACTTTCTGTCTTCGATCGAGATAGTACCCGAAAGAATTCAACCCCGAACGACATCTGCCGAGGTCGATCTGAGAGTGGAAATTACCTCCCCTCTCCCACCGTTGCCAGCACTGAAAGACGTGCCCGACATTATCTTTAATGTTGACCCCTCCGCCGAGTGGAAGCTCAGGTCGACACCGGCTCGAAACGATTTCAAGAGAAGAGGAGGAACAACGTCTCCTCAACCCCTCCGCACCACCGTTGCGCTGAAAAGAGCCAAGCAGATAGAGAGACCGACATTCAAGCGGATTAAATTCAAGCAGAAGCATACGCGATGGAAAAGAAAAAGACAGAGACTGATACAGAGTCAAACTAAGAGACACAGAGACTGAGACAGATGGAGTCAGCCGAAGAAATATGTGTCCAGTCTGAACTGTTGGAAGCCGACGATCGCCATCGACATCCATCGCCCGAAGGCACTAATTATCTAACAGACCCTTATTACTGACTAGAAGCTGAATAGCCATAAAGCCCTATAGAGACTTTGCAATAGAAAACTCCAAGCGAACTTTAAATATAGAAAGCACTGACATTGTAGGCTTGCAGTTTTCTGTGGACTTTTTAGAATCTAGGTTTTCACTCTGTTAGACTTTTTAGCTTTAAAAAGTAAGAAGAGAAGATGTCACGTGATGGCATTCTAAGTTGAAGCCCCGCCTACCATCCAATAGACGAACACTAACTAGGACGCTGAACTGTAGTATAGCTGAAGGCAGACACTCGTTGTCCGTACGTCGATAGATAAAGACTCAACCATTGCTTGTACATTGCTAGAATACATATCTACTTATATAATATATTCAGACGTGTTGTCTTAGTATTAGTATAATATAAGGCACCACGCCATGGATCTCCGCAGTGCGGAAATGGCTATCCGCAGTGAGAGGATGGCTATGGCGCAGTACGGTTTGACGCCATGGAGTAGTAGACGTAGTAGTAGTAGTAGTTGTTGTTGTAATAGTAGTATTAGTGGTGCTTCTTCTTCTTCTTCTTCTAAAAACAAAATAGAGACAGAATATGATGACAATTCTAGAACGGTTTGACACAGCAAAGATGGGGACACAAGAATATGTGGTTTTAATTCATTTCATCACTAATCTGAATTTTTGCATATCTATAGCCTGCTGTAGCCCAACAGACAGACAGACAGACAGACAGACAGAGCGGGAGAAATAGATAGGCCTATAGCTCTTAAATATAAATTTAAATTTATATTTAAATTTAAATTTATATTTAAATTTAAATGTATATATATATACACATATATATATATATAGAGAGAGAGAGATTGATTGAGAGAGAGAGAGAGAAAGAGAGAGCGACTCACGTATTTACTTGCTTTTTTTAGCAGTGCTCCATGCGACATTCAAACTCAATTATTATTAATACTATTATTATTATTAGTAGTAGTAGTACTAGTAGTAGTAGTAGTAGTAGTAGTAGTAGTAGTAGTAGTAGTAGTAGTAGTAGTAGTAGTAGTAGTAGTAGTAGTTGTTGTTGTTGTTGTTGTAATAGTAGTAATAGTAGGGCTAGAAATTATGGTAGTAGTAGTGATCCGTGCTTAGGACGCAGTGCTTTTTTTTTAAGGCGCAGTGCTCTTTTTTAGCAGTGCTCCATGCTGCAGTAGGCGACTTTCAAACTCAACTATATTAATACTTATTATTATTATTATTATTATTATTATTATTATTATTAGTATTATTAATAGTAGTATTAGTAGAGCTAGAAAATAGTAGTAGTTGATCCGTGTTGTTGTTGTAATAGTAGTATTAGTAGTGCTTGAAAATGTGGTCGTAGTAGTGATCCGTTAGTAGCGCGTAGTGCTGTTGTTGTTTTGTTGTAAATAGCGCAGTGCGCTTTTTTAGTGATCCGTGCTTAGCGCGCAGTGTGCTCCATTCTGCTCCATTTTTTAAACCTATGAGATGGGGACACATGAAAATGTGGATTGAATTCGTTTCATTGCTCTTCTATAGCCTACTATAGCAATAGTACTACTAAAGCGTAATTGTTGTTAACCCCTCTGTTAGAGTCTGTTTAATTTCATCAGAATATCGGGATTGAAGATACTGTTTGCCTATAGGCCTAAGCGCCGCAGTGTGTGGATGGATCTCCGCAGTGCGAAAATGTAATAGTTGTTGTTGTTGTAATAGTAGTATTAGTGGTGCTTCTTTTTCTTCTTCTTCTTCTTCTTCTTCTTCTTCTTCTTCTTCTTCTTCTTCTTGTTCTTCTAAAACAAAATAGAGACAGAATATGATGACAATTCTAGTACGGTTTGACACAGCAAAGATGGGGACACAAGAATATGTGGTTTTAATTCATTTCATCACTAATCTGAATTTTTCCATATCAATAGCCTACTGTAGCCCAAACAGACAGACAGACAGACAGACAGACAGACAGACAGACAGACAGACAGACAGACAGACAGACAGACAGACAGACAGAGCCTAAATAGATAGGCCTATAGCTCTTAAATTTAAATTTAAATTTAAATTTATATTTAAATTTAAATGTATATATATATATATATATATATATATATATATATATATATATATATAGAGAGAGAGAGAGAGAGAGAGAGACTACACATTTACTTGCTTTTTTTAGCAGTGCTCCATGCTGAAGTAGGCGACTTTCAAACTCAATTATTATTAATACTATTATTATTATTATTAGTAGTAGTAGTAGTAGTTGTTGTTGTTGTAATAGTAGTATTAGTAGTGCTAGAAAATGTGGTAGTAGTAGCGATCCGTGCTTGGGGCGCAGTGCTCTTTTTTTAAGGCGCAGTGCGCTTTTTTTAGCAGTGCTCCATGCTGCAGTAGGTGACTTTCAAACTCAATTATTATTAATACTATTATTATTATTTTTATTATTATTTATATTATTATTATCATTAGTAGTAGTAGTAGTAGTTGTTGTTGTATAGTATTATTAGTAGTGCTAGAAAATTTGATAGCAGTAGTGATCCGTGCTTAGGGCGCAGTGCTCTTTTTTAAGGCGCAGTGCGCTTTTTTTTAGCAGTGCTCCATTCTGCTTTAAACCTATGAGATGGGGACACATGAAAATGTGGATTGTATTCGTTTCATTGCTCTTCTATAGCCTACTATAGCAATAGTTCTACTAAAGCGTAAATGTGGTTGACCCCTCTGTTAGAGTCTGTTGAATTTCATCAGAATATCGGGATTGAAGATACTGTTTGCCTATAGGCCTAAGCGCCGCAGTGTGTGGATGGATCTCCGCAGTGCGGAAATGGCTATCCGCAGTGAGAGGATGGCTATGGCGCAGTACGGTTTGACGCCATGGAGTAGTAGAGGCAGTAGTAATAGTTGTTGTTGTTGTTGTAATAGTAGTATTAGTGGTGCTTCTTCTTCTTCTTCTTCTTCTTCTTCTTCTTCTTCTTCTTCTAAAACAAAATAGAGACAGAATATGATGACAATTCTAGTACGGTTTGACACAGCAAAGATGGGGACACAAGAATATGTGGTTTTAATTCATTTCATCACTAATCTGAATTTTTCCATATCTATAGCCTTCTGTAGACCAAACAGACAGACAGACAGACAGACAGACAGACAGACAGAGCGTGCGAAATAGATAGGCCTATAGCTCTTAAATTTAAATTTAAATTTATATTTAAATTTAAATGTATATATATGTGTATATATATATATATATATATATATATATATATATAGAGAGAGAGAGAGAGAGAGAGAGAGAGAGAGAGAGACAGCTACTCACGTATTTACTTGCTTTTTTTAGCAGTGCTCCATGCTGCAGTAGGCGACTTTCAAACTCAATTATTATTAATACTATTATTATTATTATTATTATTATTATTATTATTATTAGTAGTAGTAGTAGTAGTAGTTGTTGTTGTTGTAATAGTAGTATTAGTAGTGCTAGAAAATGTGGTAGTAGTAGTGATCCGTGCTTGAGGCGCAGTGCTCTTTTTTTAAGGCGCAGTGCGCTTTTTTTAGCAGTGCTCCATGCTGCAGTAGGTGACTTTCAAACTCAATTATTATTAAAACTATTATTATTATTATTATTATTATTATTATTATTAGTAGTAGTAGTAGTAGTAGTAGTAGTAGTTGTTGTTGTTGTTGTTGTTGTTGTTGTATAATAGTATTAGTAGTGCTTGAAAATGAGGTAGTAGTAGTGATCCGTGCTTAGCGCGCAGTGCTCTTTTCTAAGGCGCAGTGCGCTTTTTTTTAGCAGTGCTCCATTCTGCTTTAAACCTATTAGATGGGGACACATGAAAATGTGGATTGAATTCGTTTCATTGCTCTTCTATAGCCTACTATAGCAATAGTACTACTAAAGCGTAAATGTGGTTGACCCCTCTGTTAGAGTCTGTTGAATTTCATCAGAATATCGGGATTGAAGATACTGTTTGCCTATAGGCCTAAGCGCCGCAGTGTGTGGATGGATCTCCGCAGTGCGAAAATGTAATAGTTGTTGTTGTTGTAATAGTAGTATTAGTGGTGCTTCTTTTCTTCTTCTTCTTCTTCTTCTTCTTCTTCTTCTTCTTCTTCTTCTTCTTCTTGTTCTTCTAAAACAAAATAGAGACAGAATATGATGACAATTCTAGTACGGTTTGACACAGCAAAGATGGGGACACAAGAATATGTGGTTTTAATTCATTTCATCACTAATCTGAATTTTTCCATATCAATAGCCTACTGTAGCCCAAACAGACAGACAGACAGACAGACAGACAGACAGACAGACAGACAGACAGACAGACAGACAGACAGACAGACAGAGCGGGGGAAATAGATAGGCCTATAGCTCTTAAATTTAAATTTAAATTTATATTTAAATTTAAATGTATATATATATATATATATATATATATATATATATATATATATATATATATATAGATATAGAGAGAGAGAGAGAGAGAGAGAGAGAGAGAGAGAGAGAGCTACTCACGTATTTACTTGCTTTTTTTAGCAGTGCTCCATGCTGCAGTAGGCGACTTTCAAACTCAATTATTATTAATACTATTATTATTATTATTAGTAGTAGTAGTAGTAGTTGTTGTTGTTGTAATAGTAGTATTAGTAGTGATAGAAAATGTGGTAGTAGTAGTGATCCGTGCTTGGGGCGCAGTGCTCTTTTTTAAGGCGCAGTGCGCTTTTTTTAGCAGTGCTCCATGCTGCAGTAGGTGACTTTCAAACTCAATTATTATTAATACTATTATTATTATTTTTATTATTATTTATATTATTATTATCATTAGTAGTAGTAGTAGTAGTTGTTGTTGTATAGTATTATTAGTAGTGCTAGAAAATTTGATAGCAGTAGTGATCCGTGCTTAGGGCGCAGTGCTCTTTTTTAAGGCGCAGTGCGCTTTTTTTTAGCAGTGCTCCATTCTGCTTTAAACCTATGAGATGGGGACACATGAAAATGTGGATTGTATTCGTTTCATTGCTCTTCTATAGCCTACTATAGCAATAGTTCTACTAAAGCGTAAATGTGGTTGACCCCTCTGTTAGAGTCTGTTGAATTTCATCAGAATATCGGGATTGAAGATACTGTTTGCCTATAGGCCTAAGCGCCGCAGTGTGTGGATGGATCTCCGCAGTGCGGAAATGGCTATCCGCAGTGAGAGGATGGCTATGGCGCAGTACGGTTTGACGCCATGGAGTAGTAGAGGCAGTAGTAATAGTTGTTGTTGTTGTTGTAATAGTAGTATTAGTGGTGCTTCTTCTTCTTCTTCTTCTTCTTCTTCTTCTTCTTCTTCTTCTTCTTCTAAAACAAAATAGAGACAGAATATGATGAAAATTCTAGTACGGTTTGACACAGCAAAGATGGGGACACAAGAATATGTGGTTTTAATTCATTTCATCACTAATCTGAATTTTTCCATATCTAAAAGTAAAAAGACAGAAGATGACAGACAGACAGACAGGCATTCTAAATAGATAGCCTATAGCTCTTAAATTTAAATCCAATTTATATTTAAATTTAAATGTATACTAACTAGGACGCTGAACTATATATATATAGCTGAAGGCAGACACTCGTTGTCCGTACGTCGATAGATAAAGACTCAACCATTGCTTGTACATTGCTAGAATAACTCAATTATATCTATTATTATATAATATATTATTAGACGTAGTAGTTGTCTTAGTATTAG
>JACLAT010000188.1:12500-30000 GCA_018105865.1 Metaphire vulgaris | reverse complement strand
AAATGTGGTTGACCCCTCTGTTAGAGTCTGTTGAATTTCATCAGAATATCGGGATTGAAGATACTGTTTGCCTATAGGCCTAAGCGCCGCAGTGTGTGGATGGATCTCTGTGGCGTGGTGCCTTATATTATACTAATACTAAGACAACACGTCTGAATATATTATATATAAGTAGATATGTATTCTAGCAATGTACAAGCAATGGTTGAGTCTTTATCTATCGACGTACGGACAACGAGTGTCTGGCTTAAGCTATACTACAGTTCAGCGTCCTAGATAGTGTTCGTCTATTGGATGGGAGGCGGAGCTTGTCTACTTAGAATGCCATCACGTGACATCTTCTCTTCTTACTTTTTAAAGCTAAAGTCTAACAGTGTGAAAACCTAGATTCTAAAAAGTCCACAGAAAACTGCAAGCCTACAATGTCAGTGCTTTCGATATTTAAAGTTCGCTTGGAGTTTTCTATCGCAAAAGTCTCTATAGGGCTTTATGGCTATTCTGCTTCTAGTCAGATCTAAATGGGTCTGCTCAGTTAATTAGTGCCTTCGGGCGGTGGGTGTCGATGGCGATCGTCGGCTTCCAACAGTTCAAACTGGACAGTTGATGACTCGACGGCTGACTCGATCTGTCTCAGTCTCTGTGTCTCTCTTAGTTTGACTCTGTCTCAGTCTCTGTCTTTTTCTTTTCCATCTCGTATGCTTCTGCTTGAATTTAATCCGCTTGAATGTCGGTCTCTCTGTCTGCTTGGTGGTGCGGAGGGGTGAGTCGCGTCTTCCTCCTCTTCTCTTGAAATCGTTTCGAGCCGGCGTCTGCTTGTCCGAGTAAACGCCTTTGAAAATGAACTTCCACTCGGCGGAGGGGTCGACATTAAAGATAATGTCGGACACGTCTTTCCGTGCTGGCAACGGTGGGAGAGGGGAGGCAATTTCCGCTCTCAGATCGGCCTCGGCAGATGTCGTTCGGAGGTGAATTCTTTCGAGTGGGACCATCTCGATCGAAGACGGAAAGTGCGTGGGAGAGTCGGTGTCCACTATCAGTTCGTTCTTAGAATCCAGTGAATCCTTCACGCGTAAATAATTATAGTTCCCGACTGCCAGTGTCAACGGCTGTAGTGCGGAGGGGTGGTCGATCGTTTGGAATGCAAAGGCGGTCATCTGAATAGAGTCCATCTGTGACTCGATCTTTTCGACGGTAGAGGGCATTGCAGCTCGCATTTCAGTGTTCGCAAAATCGCCTGTGTTCTCATTTATTTCTTTATCGTCCGCTGCTTCTTCTCCTTCTCTTGCTTCAATCAATCAGTTCGGGGTTGGGGGGTGAATCCACCAACGGCTTGGCTAGGCTCCGATCACCTGTCGGCTGGAGCGGGGAGGGCGGAATTCGCATCGTCCCTTCCGTGTCTTTCTTTCTCACGACCTCAGGGTCAACGGCCCTGGTCGCAGTGGTCGGTGAGATGATTGTAATTGGATCCATCAGTGAGCATGAATGCAAGTCTGCTTCAGAATCACTAGTCCAGCGGCTTTCTCTACGCTGTATAGGGATCGCAATGAATATTTCAAATTTATCTTCGTCGTCATCCTCATCTCCATCGTCAAAATTATTCGCAATTTCATCTTCAAAATCATTCGCCAAATCGTCTGTAGCTTTAAAATCGTTAGCAATATCGTCAATAGCTTCATTTTTATCGAATAATGCTCTCTCATTTCCACAGAGTGAATCGCAAAATTTATCAGAATTGCTTGCTTCAGAATCGTCTGTTTCCTCGTCTGTTTCATCAAACATAGATTCTAAAAAGTCCACAGAAAACTGCAAGCCTACAATGTCAGTGCTTTCGATATTTAAAGTTCGCTTGGAGTTTTCTATTGCAAAGTCTCTATAGGGCTTTATGGCTATTCAGCTTCTAGTCAGTAATAAGGGTCTGTTAGATAATTAGTGCCTTCGGGCGATGGATGTCGATGGCGATCGTCGGCTTCCAACAGTTCAGACTGGACACATATTTCTTCGGCTGACTCCATCTGTCTCAGTCTCTGTGTCTCTTAGTTTGACTCTGTATCAGTCTCTGTCTTTTTGGTGAAGAGAAGAAGAGAAGATGTCACGTGATGGCATTCTAAGTAGCCAAGCCCCGCCTACCATCCAATAGACGAACACTAACTAGGACGCTGAACTGTAGTATAGCTGAAGGCAGACACTCGTTGTCCGTACGTCGATAGATAAAGACTCAACCATTGCTTGTACATTGCTAGAATACATATCTACTTATATAATATATTCAGACGTGTTGTCTTAGTATTAGTATAATATAAGGCACCACGCCACATGGTGTCAGAAGTCGATTAAGTAGATTAAGTAGATTAAGAATTTCGATCGTAACAGCTTCGAACACTGTACGGCGTCGAAATGTCTTTTGCGTCGAACATTCAAATTCCAGAGGCACTGAACCTGGATGCGACCGATCTAGCGAACGAATGGAAGAATTTCGCACAGAAATGGTTGGAGTATTCGAAAGCGGCAGGAATCGACCGTGAAGACGAGGCTAGACAGGCCGCGATTCTGCTGTGTTTCCTGGGAACAGACGCTTTCTGTTTCTACATGGAGATGAACTTGACTGATGCCCAGCGTCAGAGCCCGAGCGCTCTGTTAGAAGCATTTGAACGTCATTGCGTTGATGACGTCAGCGAAAAGATGGAAGAGCTGCCCCATGAATTCCCGCCGAGAACGAGTACGGAAAGCAGCCGCGATGATGACCACTGTCACGACGACAGCGAGCCGAAGCAGCGCCGGAATCATCTGGAAGAGATGGAGGCGCCACGAGAATTTCCGCCACGAAGGCGAGCGCGAAGTGACCGATACTGTCTGCAGAACGACGACGACAGCGAAGACAACGACCTGAAGGTGCGCTTGACCCATTCAGCGAAGAAGTATTTCCGACTACGAGGTATGTCGACGTCACACACGAATCATATTATAATGTTGTTTGCCATGAGAAAGCATCAACCGAGAGAATTTACACTGAGAAATTAAATTCCGAAGCAAACAATTCTGAAGATTTTTGTAATTTATTCTGTGGAAATAAGAGATTATTTGAAGATGCAAATGCCGACGATGATGACAAGAAAGATGAAATTTTAACGGCAGTTGTGGAATTATTCAAAGATAACACAGAATTTGAGAATGAAGAATGTGTGAGACTGATGCTCAACAAGGAATCAACGACGAATGTCGGAAGCGAATCTATGTTTGATGAAACAGACGAGGAAACAGACGATTCTGAAACAAGCAGTTCTGAGAAATGTTGCAATTCATTCTGTGGAAATGAGAGAGCACTATTCGATAAAAATGAAGCTATTGACGATATTGCTAGCGATTTTGAAGCTGCAGACGATTTGGCGAATGATTTTGAAGATGAAATTGTGAATAATTTTGACGATGAAGATGAGGATGACGACGAAGATGAATTTGAAATATTCATTGCGATCCCTATACAGCGTGGAGAAAGCCGCTGGACTAGTGATTCTGAAGCAGACTTGCATTCCTGCTCACTGATGGATCCAATTACAATCAGCTCACCGACCACTGCGACCAGAGCTGTTGACCCTGAGGTCGTGAGAAAGAAAGACACGGAAGGGACGATGCGAATTCCGCCCTCCCGCTCCAGCCGACAGGTGATCGGAGCCTAGCCAAGCCGTTGGTGGATTCACCCCACCCCGAACTGATTGAAGCAAGAGAAGGAGAAGAAGCAGCGGACGATAAAGAAATAAATGAGAACACAGGCGATTTTGCGAACACTGAAATGCGAACTGCAATGCCCTCTACCGTCGAAAAGATCGAGTCACAGATGGACTCTATTCAGATGACCGCCTCTGCATTCCGGACGATCATCTACTACCCCTCCGCACTACAGCCGATGTCACTTGAAGCCGGGAACTATAATTATTTACGCGTGAAGGATTCACTGGATTCTAAGAACGAACTGATATCGGAGATCGACTCTCCCACGCACTTTCTGTCTTCGATCGAGATAGTACCCGAAAGAATTCAACCCCGAACGACATCTGCCGAGGTCGATCTGAGAGTGGAAATTACCTCCCCTCCCCACCGTTGCCAGCACTGAAAGACGTGCCCGACATTATCTTTAATGTTGACCCTCCGCCGAGTGGAAGCTCAGGTCGACACCGGCTCGAAACGATTTCAAGAGAAGAGGAGGAACAACGTCTCTCAACCCCTTCCGCACCACCGTTGCGCTGAAAAGAGCCAAGCAGATAGAGAGACCGACATTCAAGCGGATTAAATTCAAGCAGAAGCATACGCGATGGAAAAGAAAAAGACAGAGACTGATACAGAGTCAAACTAAGAGACACAGAGACTGAGACAGATGGAGTCAGCCGAAGAAATATGTGTCCAGTCTGAACTGTTGGAAGCCGACGATCGCCATCGACATCCATCGCCCGAAGGCACTAATTATCTAACAGACCCTTATTACTGACTAGAAGCTGAATAGCCATAAAGCCCTATAGAGACTTTGCAATAGAAAACTCCAAGCGAACTTTAAATATAGAAAGCACTGACATTGTAGGCTTGCAGTTTTCTGTGGACTTTTTAGAATCTAGGTTTTCACTCTGTTAGACTTTTAGCTTTAAAAAGTAAGAAGAGAAGATGTCACGTGATGGCATTCTAAGTAGCCAAGCCCCGCCTACCATCCAATAGACGAACACTAACTAGGACGCTGAACTGTAGTATAGCTGAAGGCAGACACTCGTTGTCCGTACGTCGATAGATAAAGACTCAACCATTGCTTGTACATTGCTAGAATACATATCTACTTATATAATATATTCAGACGTGTTGTCTTAGTATTAGTATAATATAAGGCACCACGCCACAATCTCCGCAGTGCGGAAATGGCTATCCGCAGTGAGAGGATGGCTATGGCGCAGTACGGTTTGACGCCATGGAGTAGTAGACGTAGTAGTAGTAGTAGTTGTTGTTGTAATAGTAGTATTAGTGGTGCTTCTTCTTCTTCTTCTTCTAAAACAAAATAGAGACAGAATATGATGACAATTCTAGAACGGTTTGACACAGCAAAGATGGGGACACAAGAATATGTGGTTTTAATTCATTTCATCACTAATCTGAATTTTTGCATATCTATAGCCTGCTGTAGCCCGAACAGACAGACAGACAGACAGACAGACAGAGCGGGAGAAATAGATAGGCCTATAGCTCTTAAATATAAATTTAAATTTATATTTAAATTTAAATTTATATTTAAATTTAAATGTATATATATATACACATATATATATATAGAGAGAGAGAGAGATTGAGAGAGAGAGAGAGAAAGAGAGAGCGACTCACGTATTTACTTGCTTTTTTTAGCAGTGCTCCATGCGACATTCAAACTCAATTATTATTAATACTATTATTATTATTAGTAGTAGTAGTACTAGTAGTAGTAGTAGTAGTAGTAGTAGTAGTAGTAGTAGTAGTAGTAGTACTAGTAGTAGTAGTAGTAGTAGTAGTAGTTGTTGTTGTTGTTGTTGTAATAGTAGTAATAGTAGGGCTAGAAATTATGGTAGTAGTAGTGATCCGTGCTTAGGACGCAGTGCTTTTTTTTAAGGCGCAGTGCTCTTTTTTAGCAGTGCTCCATGCTGCAGTAGGCGACTTTCAAACTCAACTATATTAATACTATTATTATCATTATTATTATTATTATTATTATTATTAGTAGTAGTAGTAGTAGTAGTAGTTGTTGTTGTTGTAATAGTAGTATTAGTAGAGCTAGAAAATGTGGTAGTAGTAGTGATCCGTGCTTGTGGCGCAGTGCTCTTTTTTTAAGGCGCAGTGCGCTTTTTTTAGCAGTGCTCCATGCTGCAGTAGGTGACTTTCAAATTCAATTATTATTAATACTATTATTATTATTATTATTAGTAGTAGTAGTAGTAGTTGTTGTTGTTGTTGTATAATAGTATTAGTAGTGCTTGAAAATGTGGTCGTAGTAGTGATCCGTGCTTAGCGCGCAGTGCTCTTTTTTAAGGCGCAGTGCGCTTTTTTAGCAGTGCTCCATTCTGCTTTAAACCTATGAGATGGGGACACATGAAAATGTGGATTGAATTCGTTTCATTGCTCTTCTATAGCCTACTATAGCAATAGTACTACTAAAGCGTAATTGTTGTTAACCCCTCTGTTAGAGTCTGTTTAATTTCATCAGAATATCGGGATTGAAGATACTGTTTGCCTATAGGCCTAAGCGCCGCAGTGTGTGGATGGATCTCCGCAGTGCGAAAATGTAATAGTTGTTGTTGTTGTAATAGTAGTATTAGTGGTGCTTCTTTTTCTTCTTCTTCTTCTTCTTCTTCTTCTTCTTCTTCTTCTTCTTCTTGTTCTTCTAAAACAAAATAGAGACAGAATATGATGACAATTCTAGTACGGTTTGACACAGCAAAGATGGGGACACAAGAATATGTGGTTTTAATTCATTTCATCACTAATCTGAATTTTTCCATATCAATAGCCTACTGTAGCCCAAACAGACAGACAGACAGACAGACAGACAGACAGACAGACAGACAGACAGACAGACAGACAGACAGAGGGGGAAATAGATAGGCCTATAGCTCTTAAATTTAAATTTAAATTTAAATTTATATTTAAATTTAAATGTATATATATATATATATATATATATATATATAGAGAGAGAGAGAGAGAGAGAGAGAGAGAGAGAGCTACTCACGTATTTACTTGCTTTTTTTAGCAGTGCTCCATGCTGCAGTAGGCGACTTTCAAACTCAATTATTATTAATACTATTATTATTATTATTATTATTATTATAGTAGTAGTAGTAGTAGTAGTAGTAGTAGTAGTAGTAGTTGTTGTTGTTGTTGTTGTAATAGTAGTATTAGTAGTGCTAGAAAATGTGGTAGTAGTAGTGATCCGTGCTTGGGGCGCAGTGCTCTTTTTTTAAGGCGCAGTGCTCTTTTTTTTAGCAGTGCTCCATGCTGCAGTAGGCGACTTTCAAACTCAATTATTATTAATACTATTATTATTATTATTATTATTATTTATATTAGTAGTAGTAGTAGTAGTGTTGTTGTTGTTGTTGTATAATAGTATTAGTAGTGCTAGAAAATGAGGTAGTAGTAGTGATCCGTGCTTAGCGCGCAGTGCTCTTTTTAAGGCGCAGTGCGCTTTTTTTAGCAGTGCTCCATTCTGCTTTAAACCTATGAGATGGGGACACATGAAAATGTGGATTGAATTCGTTTCATTGCTCTTCTATAGCCTACTATAGCAATAGTACTAAAGCGTAAATGTGGTTGACCCCTCTGTTAGAGTCTGTTGAATTTCATCAGAATATCGGGATTGAAGATACTGTTTGCCTATAGGCCTAAGCGCCGCAGTGTGTGGATGGATCTCTGTGGCGTGGTGCCTTATATTATACTAATACTAAGACAACACGTCTGAATATATTATATAAGTAGATATGTATTCTAGCAATGTACAAGCAATGGTTGAGTCTTTATCTATCGACGTACGGACAACGAGTGTCTGGCTTAAACAATACTACAGTTCAGCGTCCTAGATAGTGTTCGTCTATTGGATGGGAGGCGGAGCTTGTCTACTTAGAATGCCATCACGTGACATCTTCTCTTCTTACTTTTAAAGCTAAAGTCTAACAGTGTGAAAACCTAGATTCTAAAAAGTCCACAGAAAACTGCAAGCCTACAATGTCAGTGCTTTCGATATTTAAAGTTCGCTTGGAGTTTTCTATCGCAAAAGTCTCTATAGGGCTTTATGGCTATTCTGCTTCTAGTCAGATCTAAATGGGTCTGCTCAGTTAATTAGTGCCTTCGGGCGGTGGGTGTCGATGGCGATCGTCGGCTTCCAACAGTTCAAACTGGACAGTTGATGACTCGACGGCTGACTCGATCTGTCTCAGTCTCTGTGTCTCTCTTAGTTTGACTCTGTCTCAGTCTCTGTCTTTTTCTTTTCCATCTCGTATGCTTCTGCTTGAATTTAATCCGCTTGAATGTCGGTCTCTCTGTCTGCTTGGTGGTGCGGAGGGGTGAGTCGCGTCTTCCTCCTCTTCTCTTGAAATCGTTTCGAGCCGGCGTCTGCTTGTCCGAGTAAACGCCTTTGAAAATGAACTTCCACTCGGCGGAGGGGTCGACATTAAAGATAATGTCGGACACGTCTTTCCGTGCTGGCAACGGTGGGAGAGGGAGGCAATTTCCGCTCTCAGATCGGCCTCGGCAGATGTCGTTCGGAGGTGAATTCTTTTCGAGTGGGACCATCTCGATCGAAGACGGAAAGTGCGTGGGAGAGTCGGTGTCCACTATCAGTTCGTTCTTAGAATCCAGTGAATCCTTCACGCGTAAATAATTATAGTTCCCGACTGCCAGTGTCAACGGCTAGTAGTGCGGAGGGTGTGTCGATCGTTTGGAATGCAAAGGCGGTCATCTGAATAGAGTCCATCTGTGACTCGATCTTTTCGACGGTAGGGCATTGCAGCTCGCATTTCAGTGTTCGCAAAATCGCCTGTGTTCTCATTTATTTCTTTATCGTCCGCTGCTTCTTCTCCTTCTCTTGCTTCAATCAGTTCGGGGTGGGGGTGAATCCACCAACGGCAGGCTGGATAGGCTCCGATCACCTGTCGGCTGGAGCGGGGAGGGCGGAATTCGCATCGTCCCTTCCGTGTCTTTCTTTCTCACGACCTCAGGGTCAACGGCCCTGGTCGCAGTGGTCGGTGAGATGATTGTAATTGGATCCATCAGTGAGCATGAATGCAAGTCTGCTTCAGAATCACTAGTCCAGCGGCTTTCTCTACGCTGTATAGGGATCGCAATGAATATTTCAAATTTATCTTCGTCGTCATCCTCATCTCCATCGTCAAAATTATTCGCAATTTCATCTTCAAAATCATTCGCCAAATCGTCTGTAGCTTTAAAATCGTTAGCAATATCGTCAATAGCTTCATTTTTATCGAATAATGCTCTCTCATTTCCACAGAGTGAATCGCAAAATTTATCAGAATTGCTTTAATTCAGAATCGTCTGTTTCCTCGTCTGTTTCATCAAACATAGATTCTAAAAAGTCCACAGAAAACTGCAAGCCTACAATGTCAGTGCTTTCGATATTTAAAGTTCGCTTGGAGTTTTCTATTGCAAAGTCTCTATAGGGCTTTATGGCTATTCAGCTTCTAGTCAGTAATAAGGGTCTGTTAGATAATTAGTGCCTTCGGGCGATGGATGTCGATGGCGATCGTCGGCTTCAACAGTTCAGACTGGACACATATTTCTTCGGCTGACTCCATCTGTCTCAGTCTCTGTGTCTCTTAGTTTGACTCTGTATCAGTCTCTGTCTTTTTGGTGAAGAGAAGAAGAGAAGATGTCACGTGATGGCATTCTAAGTAGCCAAGCCCCGCCTACCATCCAATAGACGAACACTAACTAGGACGCTGAACTGTAGTATAGCTGAAGGCAGACACTCGTTGTCCGTACGTCGATAGATAAAGACTCAACCATTGCTTGTACATTGCTAGAATACATATCTACTTATATAATATATTCAGACGTGTTGTCTTAGTATTAGTATAATATAAGGCACCACGCCACATGGTGTCAGAAGTCGATTAAGTAGATTAAGTAGATTAAGAATTTCGATCGTAACAGCTTCGAACACTGTACGGCGTCGAAATGTCTTTTGCGTCGAACATTCAAATTCCAGAGGCACTGAACCTGGATGCGACCGATCTAGCGAACGAATGGAAGAATTTCGCACAGAAATGGTTGGAGTATTCGAAAGCGGCAGGAATCGACCGTGAAGACGAGGCTAGACAGGCCGCGATTCTGCTGTGTTTCCTGGGAACAGACGCTTTCTGTTTCTACATGGAGATGAACTTGACTGATGCCCAGCGTCAGAGCCCGAGCGCTCTGTTAGAAGCATTTGAACGTCATTGCGTTGATGACGTCAGCGAAAAGATGGAAGAGCTGCCCCATGAATTCCCGCCGAGAACGAGTACGGAAAGCAGCCGCGATGATGACCACTGTCACGACGACAGCGAGCCGAAGCAGCGCCGGAATCATCTGGAAGAGATGGAGGCGCCACGAGAATTTCCGCCACGAAGGCGAGCGCGAAGTGACCGATACTGTCTGCAGAACGACGACGACAGCGAAGACAACGACCTGAAGGTGCGCTTGACCCATTCAGCGAAGAAGTATTTCCGACTACGAGGTATGTCGACGTCACACGAATCATATTATAATGTTGTTTGCCATGAGAAAGCATCAACCGAGAGAATTTACACTGAGAAATTAAATTCCGAAGCAAACAATTCTGAAGATTTTTGTAATTTATTCTGTGGAAATAAGAGATTATTTGAAGATGCAAATGCCGACGATGATGACAAGAAAGATGAAATTTTAACGGCAGTTGTGGAATTATTCAAAGATAACACAGAATTTGAGAATGAAGAATGTGTGAGACTGATGCTCAACAAGGAATCAACGACGAATGTCGGAAGCGAATCTATGTTTGATGAAACAGACGAGGAAACAGACGATTCTGAAACAAGCAGTTCTGAGAAATGTTGCAATTCATTCTGTGGAAATGAGAGAGCACTATTCGATAAAAATGAAGCTATTGACGATATTGCTAGCGATTTTGAAGCTGCAGACGATTTGGCGAATGATTTTGAAGATGAAATTGTGAATAATTTTGACGATGAAGATGAGGATGACGACGAAGATGAATTTGAAATATTCATTGCGATCCCTATACAGCGTGGAGAAAGCCGCTGGACTAGTGATTCTGAAGCAGACTTGCATTCCTGCTCACTGATGGATCCAATTACAATCAGCTCACCGACCACTGCGACCAGAGCTGTTGACCCTGAGGTCGTGAGAAAGAAAGACACGGAAGGGACGATGCGAATTCCGCCCTCCCCGCTCCAGCCGACAGGTGATCGGAGCCTAGCCAAGCCGTTGGTGGATTCACCCCCCACCCCCGAACTGATTGAAGCAAGAGAAGGAGAAGAAGCAGCGGACGATAAAGAAATAAATGAGAACACAGGCGATTTTGCGAACACTGAAATGCGAACTGCAATGCCCTCTACCGTCGAAAAGATCGAGTCACAGATGGACTCTATTCAGATGACCGCCTCTGCATTCCGGACGATCATCTACTACCCCTCCGCACTACAGCCGATGTCACTTGAAGCCGGGAACTATAATTATTTACGCGTGAAGGATTCACTGGATTCTAAGAACGAACTGATATCGGAGATCGACTCTCCCACGCACTTTCTGTCTTCGATCGAGATAGTACCCGAAAGAATTCAACCCCGAACGACATCTGCCGAGGTCGATCTGAGAGTGAAATTACTCTCCTCTCCCACCGTTGCCAGCACTGAAAGACGTGCCCGACATTATCTTTTAATGTTGACCCCTCCGCCGAGTGGAAGCTCAGGTCGACACCGGCTCGAAACGATTTCAAGAGAAGAGGAGGAACAACGTCTCTCAACCCTCCGCACCACCGTTGCGCTGAAAAGAGCCAAGCAGATAGAGAGACCGACATTCAAGCGGATTAAATTCAAGCAGAAGCATACGCGATGGAAAAGAAAAAAGACAGAGACTGATACAGAGTCAAACTAAGAGACACAGAGACTGAGACAGATGGAGTCAGCCGAAGAAATATGTGTCCAGTCTGAACTGTTGGAAGCCGACGATCGCCATCGACATCCATCGCCCGAAGGCACTAATTATCTAACAGACCCTTATTACTGACTAGAAGCTGAATAGCCATAAAGCCCTATAGAGACTTTGCAATAGAAAACTCCAAGCGAACTTTAAATATAGAAAGCACTGACATTGTAGGCTTGCAGTTTTCTGTGGACTTTTTAGAATCTAGGTTTTCACCTGTTAGACTTTTTAGCTTTAAAAAGTAAGAAGAGAAGATGTCACGTGATGGCATTCTAAGTAGCCAAGCCCCGCCTACCATCCAATAGACGAACACTAACTAGGACGCTGAACTGTAGTATAGCTGAAGGCAGACACTCGTTGTCCGTACGTCGATAGATAAAGACTCAACCATTGCTTGTACATTGCTAGAATACATATCTACTTATATAATATATTCAGACGTGTTGTCTTAGTATTAGTATAATATAAGGCACCACGCCACATGGATCTCCGCAGTGCGGAAATGGCTATCCGCAGTGAGAGGATGGCTATGGCGCAGTACGGTTTGACGCCATGGAGTAGTAGACGTAGTAGTAGTAGTAGTTGTTGTTGTAATAGTAGTATTAGTGGTGCTTCTTCTTCTTCTTCTTCTTCTAAAACAAAATAGAGACAGAATATGATGACAATTCTAGAACGGTTTGACACAGCAAAGATGGGGACACAAGAATATGTGGTTTTAATTCATTTCATCACTAATCTGAATTTTTGCATATCTATAGCCTGCTGTAGCCCGAACAGACAGACAGACAGACAGACAGACAGACAGAGCGGGAGAAATAGATAGGCCTATAGCTCTTAAATATAAATTTAAATTTATATTTAAATTTAAATTTATATTTAAATTTAAATGTATATATATATACATATATATATATATATAGAGAGAGAGAGATTGAGAGAGAGAGAGAAAGAGAGAGCGACTCACGTATTTACTTGCTTTTTTTAGCAGTGCTCCATGCGACATTCAAACTCAATTATTATTAATACTATTATTATTAGTAGTAGTAGTAGTACTAGTAGTAGTAGTAGTAGTAGTAGTAGTAGTAGTAGTAGTAGTAGTAGTACTAGTAGTAGTAGTAGTAGTAGTAGTTGTTGTTGTTGTTGTTGTAATAGTAGTAATAGTAGGGCTAGAAATTATGGTAGTAGTAGTGATCCGTGCTTAGGACGCAGTGCTTTTTTTTAAGGCGCAGTGCTCTTTTTTAGCAGTGCTCCATGCTGCAGTAGGCGACTTTCAAACTCAACTATATTAATACTATTATTATCATTATTATTATTATTATTATTATTATTATTAGTAGTAGTAGTAGTAGTAGTTGTTGTTGTTGTAATAGTAGTATTAGTAGAGCTAGAAAATGTGGTAGTAGTAGTGATCCGTGCTTGTGGCGCAGTGCTCTTTTTTTAAGGCGCAGTGCGCTTTTTTTAGCAGTGCTCCATGCTGCAGTAGGTGACTTTCAAATTCAATTATTATTAATACTATTATTATTATTATTATTAGTAGTAGTAGTAGTAGTTTGTTGTTGTTGTTGTTGTATAATAGTATTAGTAGTGCTTGAAAATGTGGTCGTAGTAGTGATCCGTGCTTAGCGCGCAGTGCTCTTTTTTAAGGCGCAGTGCGCTTTTTTTAGCAGTGCTCCATTCTGCTTTAAACCTATGAGATGGGGACACATGAAAATGTGGATTGAATTCGTTTCATTGCTCTTCTATAGCCTACTATAGCAATAGTACTACTAAAGCGTAATTGTTGTTAACCCCTCTGTTAGAGTCTGTTTAATTTCATCAGAATATCGGGATTGAAGATACTGTTTGCCTATAGGCCTAAGCGCCGCAGTGTGTGGATGGATCTCCGCAGTGCGAAAATGTAATAGTTGTTGTTGTTGTAATAGTAGTATTAGTGGTGCTTCTTTTCTTCTTCTTCTTCTTCTTCTTTCTTCTTCTTCTTCTTCTTCTTCTTCTTTCTTGTTCTTCTAAAACAAAATAGAGACAGAATATGATGACAATTCTAGTACAGTTTGACACAGCAAAGATGGGGACACAAGAATATGTGGTTTTAATTCATTTCATCACTAATCTGAATTTTTCCATATCAATAGCCTACTGTAGCCCAAACAGACAGACAGACAGACAGACAGACAGACAGACAGACAGACAGAGCGGGGGAAATAGATAGGCCTATAGCTCTTAAATTTAAATTTAAATTTATATTTAAATTTAAATGTATATATATGTATATATATATATATATATATATAGAGAGAGAGAGAGAGAGAGAGAGAGAGAGAGAGACAGCTACTCACGTATTTACTTGCTTTTTTTAGCAGTGCTCCATGCTGCAGTAGGCGACTTTCAAACTCAATTATTATTAATACTATTATTATTATTATTATTATTATTATTAGTAGTAGTAGTAGTAGTAGTAGTAGTAGTAGTTGTTGTTGTTGTTGTTGTAATAGTAGTATTAGTAGTGCTAGAAAATGTGGTAGTAGTAGTGGTCCGTGCTTGGGGCGCAGTGCTCTTTTTAAGGCGCAGTGCTCTTTTTAGCAGTGCTCCATGCTGCAGTAGGCGACTTTCAAACTCAATTATTATTAATACTATTATTATTATTATTATTATTAGTAGTAGTAGTAGTAGTAGTAGTTGTTGTTGTTGTTGTTGTATAATAGTATTAGTAGTGCTAGAAAATGAGGTAGTAGTAGTGATCCGTGCTTAGCGCGCAGTGCTCTTTTTCTAAGGCGCAGTGCGCTTTTTTTAGCAGTGCTCCATTCTGCTTTAAACCTATGAGATGGGGACACATGAAAATGTGGATTGAATTCGTTTCATTGCTCTTCTATAGCCTACTATAGCAATAGTAAAAGCGTAAATGTGGTTGACCCTCTGTTAGAGTCTGTTGAATTTCATCAGAATATCGGGATTGAAGATACTGTTTGCCTATAGGCCTAAGCGCCGCAGTGTGTGGATGGATCTCTGTGGCGTGGTGCCTTATATTATACTAATACTAAGACAACACGTCTGAATATATTATATAAGTAGATATGTATTCTTCTTCTGTACAAGCAATGGTTGAGTCTTTATCTATCGACGTACGGACAACGAGTGTCTGGCTTAAGCTATACTACAGTTCAGCGTCCTAGATAGTGTTCGTCTATTGGATGGGAGGCGGAGCTTGTCTCATTTCATCACCATCACGTGACATCTTCTCTTCTTACTTTTTTTAAAGCTAAAGTCTAACAGTGTGAAAACCTAGATTCTAAAAAGTCCACAGAAAACTGAGCAGCCTACAATGTCAGTGCTTTCGATATTTAAAGTTCGCTTGGAGTTTTCTATCGCAAAAGTCTCTATAGGGCTTTATGGCTATTCTGCTTCTAGTCAGATCTAAATGGGTCTGCTCAGTTAATTAGTGCCTTCGGGCGGTGGGTGTCGATGGCGATCGTCGGCTTCAACAGTTCAAACTGGACAGTTGATGACTCGACGGCTGACTCGATCTGTCTCAGTCTCTGTGTCTCTCTTAGTTTGACTCTGTCTCAGTCTCTGTCTTTTTCTTTTCCATCTCGTATGCTTCTGCTTGAATTTAATCCGCTTGAATGTCGGTCTCTCTGTCTGCTTGGTGGTGCGGAGGGTGAGTCGCGTCTTCCTCCTCTTCTCTTGAAATCGTTTCGAGCCGGCGTCTGCTTGTCCGAGTAAAACGCCTTTCAAAATGAACTTCCACTCGGCGGAGGGTCGACATTAAAGATAATGTCGGACACGTCTTTCCGTGCTGGCAACGGTGGGAGGGGAGGCAATTTCCGCTCTCAGATCGGCCTCGGCAGATGTCGTTCGGTGGTGAATTCTTTCGAGTGGGACCATCTCGATCGAAGACGGAAAGTGCGTGGGAGTCGGTGTCCACTATCAGTTCGTTCTTAGAATCCAGTGAATCCTTCACGCGTAAATAATTATAGTTCCCGACTGCCAGTGTCAACGGCTGTAGTGCGGAGGGGTGGTCGATCGTTTGGAATGCAAAGGCGGTCATCTGAATAGAGTCCATCTGTGACTCGATCTTTTCGACGGTAGAGGGCATTGCAGCTCGCATTTCAGTGTTCGCAAAATCGCCTGTGTTCTCATTTATTTCTTTATCGTCCGCTGCTTCTTCTCCTTCTCTTGCTTCAATCAGTTCGGGGGTGGGGGGTGAATCCACCAACGGCTTGGCTAGGCTCCGATCACCTGTCGGCTGGAGCGGGGAGGGCGGAATTCGCATCGTCCCTTCCGTGTCTTTCTTTCTCACGACCTCAGGGTCAACGGCCCTGGTCGCAGTGGTCGGTGAGATGATTGTAATTGGATCCATCAGTGAGCATGAATGCAAGTCTGCTTCAGAATCACTAGTCCAGCGGCTTTCTCTACGCTGTATAGGGATCGCAATGAATATTTCAAATTTATCTTCGTCGTCATCCTCATCTCCATCGTCAAAATTATTCGCAATTTCATCTTCAAAATCATTCGCCAAATCGTCTGTAGCTTTAAAATCGTTAGCAATATCGTCAATAGCTTCATTTTTATCGAATAATGCTCTCTCATTTCCACAGAGTGAATCGCAAAATTTATCAGAATTGCTTGCTTCAGAATCGTCTGTTTCCTCGTCTGTTTCATCAAACATAGATTCTAAAAAGTCCACAGAAAACTGCAAGCCTACAATGTCAGTGCTTTCGATATTTAAAGTTCGCTTGGAATTTCTATTGCAAAAGTCTCTATAGGGCTTTATGGCTATTCAGCTTCTAGTCAGTAATAAGGGTCTGTTAGATAATTAGTGCCTTCCGGGCGATGGATGTCGATGGCGATCGTCGGCTTCCAACAGTTCAGACTGGACACATATTTCTTCGGCTGACTCCATCTGTCTCAGTCTCTGTGTCTCTTAGTTTGACTCTGTATCAGTCTCTGTCTTTTTGGTGAAGAGAAGAAGAGAAGATGTCACGTGATGGCATTCTAAGTAGCCAAGCCCCGCCTACCATCCAATAGACGAACACTAACTAGGACGCTGAACTGTAGTATAGCTGAAGGCAGACACTCGTTGTCCGTACGTCGATAGATAAAGACTCAACCATTGCTTGTACATTGCTAGAATACATATCTACTTATATAATATATTCAGACGTGTTGTCTTAGTATTAGTATAATATAAGGCACCACGCCACATGGTGTCAGAAGTCGATTAAGTAGATTAAGTAGATTAAGAATTTCGATCGTAACAGCTTCGAACACTGTACGGCGTCGAAATGTCTTTTGCGTCGAACATTCAAATTCCAGAGGCACTGAACCTGGATGCGACCGATCTAGCGAACGAATGGAAGAATTTCGCACAGAAATGGTTGGAGTATTCGAAAGCGGCAGGAATCGACCGTGAAGACGAGGCTAGACAGGCCGCGATTCTGCTGTGTTTCCTGGGAACAGACGCTTTCTGTTTCTACATGGAGATGAACTTGACTGATGCCCAGCGTCAGAGCCCGAGCGCTCTGTTAGAAGCATTTGAACGTCATTGCGTTGATGACGTCAGCGAAAAGATGGAAGAGCTGCCCCATGAATTCCCGCCGAGAACGAGTACGGAAAGCAGCCGCGATGATGACCACTGTCACGACGACAGCGAGCCGAAGCAGCGCCGGAATCATCTGGAAGAGATGGAGGCGCCACGAGAATTTCCGCCACGAAGGCGAGCGCGAAGTGACCGATACTGTCTGCAGAACGACGACGACAGCGAAGACAACGACCTGAAGGTGCGCTTGACCCATTCAGCGAAGAAGTATTT
>JACLAT010000188.1:0-7500 GCA_018105865.1 Metaphire vulgaris | reverse complement strand
GAGAGAGAGAGAGCTACTCACGTATTTACTTGCTTTTTTTAGCAGTGCTCCATGCTGCAGTAGGCGACTTTCAAACTCAATTATTATTAATACTATTATTATTATTATTATTATTATTAGTAGTAGTAGTAGTAGTAGTAGTAGTAGTAGTTGTTGTTGTTGTTGTTGTAATAGTAGTATTAGTAGTGCTAGAAAATGTGGTAGTAGTAGTGATCCGTGCTTGGGGCGCAGTGCTCTTTTTTTAAGGCGCAGTGCTCTTTTTTTAGCAGTGCTCCATGCTGCAGTAGGCGACTTTCAAACTCAATTATTATTAATACTATTATTATTATTATTATTAGTAGTAGTAGTAGTAGTAGTAGTAGTAGTTGTTGTTGTTGTAATAGTAGTATTAGTAGTGCTAGAAAATGTGGTAGTAGTAGTGATCCGTGCTTAGGGCGCAGTGCTCTTTTTTAAGGCGCAGTGCGCTTTTTTTAGCAGTGCTCCATGCTGCAGTAGGTGACTTTCAAACTCAATTATTATTAAAACTATTATTATTATTATTATTATTATTATTAGTAGTAGTAGTAGTAGTAGTAGTAGTAGTAGTAGTTGTTGTTGTTGTTGTTGTTGTTGTTGTTGTATAATAGTATTAGTAGTGCTAGAAAATGAGGTAGTAGTAGTGATCCGTGCTTAGCGCGCAGTGCTCTTTTTTTAAGGCGCAGTGCGCTTTTTTTTAGCAGTGCTCCATTCTGCTTTAAACCTATGAGATGGGGACACATGAAAATGTGGATTGAATTCGTTTCATTGCTCTTCTATAGCCTACTATAGCAATAGTACTACTAAAGCGTAAATGTGGTTGACCCTCTCTTTAGAGTCTGTTGAATTTCATCAGAATATCGGGATTGAAGATACTGTTTGCCTATAGGCCTAAGCGCCGCAGTGTGTGGATGGATCTCCGCAGTGCGAAAATGTAATAGTTGTTGTTGTTGTAATAGTAGTACGCCATGGAGTTCTTTAGTAGTTCTTCTTCTTTGTTGTTGTTTAGTTCTTCTTCTTCTTTCTTCTTCTTCTTCTTCTTCTTCTAAAACAAAATAAAATAGACAGAATATGATGACAATTCTAGTACGGTTTGACACAGCAAAAGATGGGGACACAAGAATATGTGGTTTTAATTCATTTCATCACTAATCTGAATTTTTCCATATCAATAGCCTACTGTAGCCCAAACAGACAGACAGACAGACAGACAGACAGACAGACAGACAGACAGACAGACAGACAGACAGACAGACAGAAATAGATAGGCCTATAGCTCTTAAATTTAAATTTAAATTTAAATTTAAATTTAAATTATATATATATATATATATATATATATATATATATATATATATATATATAGATAGAGAGAGAGAGAGAGAGAGAGAGAGAGAGAGCTACTCACGTATTTACTTGCTTTTTTTTTTAAGTGCTCCATGCTGCAGTAGGCGACTTTCAAACTCAATTAATACTATTATTATTATTATTATTATTATTAGTAGTAGTAGTAGTAGTAGTTGTTGTTGTAGTAGTAGTAGTAGTAGTAGTGCTAGTAGTGCTAAAAATGTGGTAGTAGTAGTGATCCGTGCTTGGGGCGCAGTGCTCTTTTTTTAAGGCGCAGTGCGCTTTTTTTAGCAGTGCTCCATGCTGCAGTAGGTGACTTTCAAACTCAATTATTATTAATACTATTATTATTATTTTTATTATTATTTATATTATTATTATCATTAGTAGTAGTAGTAGTAGTTGTTGTTGTATAGTAGTATTAGTAGTGCTAGAAAATTTGGTAGTAGTAGTGATCCGTGCTTAGGGCGCAGTGCTCTTTTTTAAGGCGCAGTGCGCTTTTTTTTAGCAGTGCTCCATTCTGCTTTAAACCTATGAGATGGGGACACATGAAAATGTGGATTGAATTCGTTTCATTGCTCTTCTATAGCCTACTATAGCAATAGTACTACTAAAGCGTAAATGTGGTTGACCCCTCTGTTAGAGTCTGTTGAATTTCATCAGAATATCGGGATTGAAGATACTGTTTGCCTATAGGCCTAAGCGCCGCAGTGTGTGGATGGATCTCCGCAGTGCGGAAATGGCTATCCGCAGTGAGAGGATGGCTATGGCGCAGTACGGTTTGACGCCATGGAGTAGTAGAGGCAGTAGTAATAGTTGTTTGTTGTTGTTGTAATAGTAGTATTAGTGGTGCTTCTTCTTCTTCTTCTTCTTCTTCTTCTTCTTCTTCTAAAACAAAATAGAGACAGAATATGATGACAATTCTAGTACGGTTTGACACAGCAAAGATGGGGACACAAGAATATGTGGTTTTAATTCATTTCATCACTAATCTGAATTTTTCCATATCTATAGCCTTCTGTAGACCAAACAGACAGACAGACAGACAGACAGACAGACAGACAGACAGACAGAGCGTGCGAAATAGATAGGCCTATAGCTCTTAAATTTAAATTTAAATTTATATTTAAATTTAAATGTATATATATATGTATATATATATATATATATAGAGAGAGAGAGAGAGAGAGAGAGAGAGAAAGAGAGCTACTCACGTTTTTACTTGCTTTTTTTAGCAGTGCTCCATGCTGCAGTAGGCGACTTTCAAACTCAATTATTATTAATACTATTATTATTATTATTATTATTATTATTATTAGTAGTAGTAGTAGTAGTAGTAGTAGTGTTGTTGTTGTTGTTGTTGTAATAGTAGTATTAGTAGTGCTAGAAAATGTGGTAGTAGTAGTGGTCCGTGCTTGGGACGCAGTGCTCTTTTTTTAAGGCGCAGTGCTCTTTTTTTAGCAGTGCTCCATGCTGCAGTAGGCGACTTTCAAACTCAACTATATTAATACTATTATTGTTATTATTATTATTATTTTTAGTAGTAGTAGTAGTATTAGTAGTAGTAGTAGTTGTTGTTGTTGTTGTATAGTAGTACTAGTAGTGCTAGAAAATTTGGTAGTAGTAGTGATCCGTGCTTAGCGCGCAGTGCTCTTTTTTAAGGCGCAGTGCGCTTTTTTTTAGCAGTGCTCCATTCTGCTTTAAACCTATGAGATGGGGACACATGAAAATGTGGATTGAATTCGTTTCATTGCTCTTCTATAGCCTACTATAGCAATAGTACTACTAAAGCGTAAATGTGGTTGACCCCTCTGTTAGAGTCTGTTGAATTTCATCAGAATATCGGGATTGAAGATACTGTTTGCCTATAGGCCTAAGCGCCGCAGTGTGTGGATGGATCTCCGCAGTGCGGAAATGGCTATCCGCAGTGAGAGGATGGCTATGGCGCAGTACGGTTTGACGCCATGGAGTAGTAGACGTAGTAGTAGTAGTAGTTGTTGTTGTAATAGTAGTATTAGTGGTGCTTCTTCTTCTTCTTCTTCTTCTTCTTCTTCTTCTTCTTCTAAAACAAAATAGAGACAGAATATGATGACAATTCTAGAACGGTTTGACACAGCAAAGATGGGGACACAAGAATATGTGGTTTTAATTCATTTCATCACTAATCTGAATTTTTGCATATCTATAGCCTGCTGTAGCCCAAACAGACAGACAGACAGACAGACAGACAGAGCGGGAGAAATAGATAGGCCTATAGCTCTTAAATATAAATTTAAATTTATATTTAAATTTAAATTTATATTTAAATTTAAATGTATATATATATACACACATATATATATATAGAGAGAGAGAGATTGAGAGAGAGAGAGAAAGAGAGAGCGACTCACGTATTTACTTGCTTTTTTTAGCAGTGCTCCATGCTGCATTCAAACTCAATTATTAAACTCAATATTATTATTATTATTAGTAGTAGTAGTAGTAGTAGTAGTAGTAGTAGTAGTAGTAGTAGTAGTAGTAGTAGTAGTAGTAGTAGTAGTAGTAGTAGTAGTTGTTGTTGTTGTTGTTGTAATAGTAGTAATAGTAGGGCTAGAAAATATGGTAGTAGTAGTGATCCGTGCTTAGGACGCAGTGCTTTTTTTAAGGCGCAGTGCTCTTTTTTTAGCAGTGCTCCATGCTGCAGTAGGCGACTTTCAAACTCAACTATATTAATACTATTATTATCATTATTATTATTATTATTATTATTATTAGTAGTAGTAGTAGTAGTAGTAGTAGTAGTAGTTAGTTGTTGTTGTAATAGTAGTATTAGTAGAGCTAGAAAATGTGGTAGTAGTAGTGATCCGTGCTTGTGGCGCAGTGCTCTTTTTTTAAGGCGCAGTGCGCTTTTTTTAGCAGTGCTCCATGCTGCAGTAGGTGACTTTCAAATTCAATTATTATTAATACTATTATTATTATTATTAGTAGTAGTAGTAGTAGTAGTTGTTGTTGTTGTTGTATAATAGTATTAGTAGTGCTTGAAAATGTGGTCGTAGTAGTGATCCGTGCTTAGCGCGCAGTGCTCTTTTTTAAGGCGCAGTGCGCTTTTTTTAGCAGTGCTCCATTCTGCTTTAAACCTATGAGATGGGGACACATGAAAATGTGGATTGAATTCGTTTCATTGCTCTTCTATAGCCTACTATAGCAATAGTACTACTAAAGCGTAATTGTTGTTAACCCCTCTGTTAGAGTCTGTTTAATTTCATCAGAATATCGGGATTGAAGATACTGTTTGCCTATAGGCCTAAGCGCCGCAGTGTGTGGATGGATCTCCGCAGTGCGAAAATGTAATAGTTGTTGTTGTTGTAATAGTAGTATTAGTGGTGCTTCTTTTTCTTCTTCTTCTTCTTCTTCTTCTTCTTCTTCTTCTTCTTCTTCTTCTTCTTCTTCTAAAACAAAATAGAGACAGAATATGATGACAATTCTAGTACGGTTTGACACAGCAAAGATGGGGACACAAGAATATGTGGTTTTAATTCATTTCATCACTAATCTGAATTTTTCCATATCAATAGCCTACTGTAGCCCAAACAGACAGACAGACAGACAGACAGACAGACAGACAGACAGACAGACAGACAGAGCGGGGGAAATAGATAGGCCTATAGCTCTTAAATTTAAATTTAAATTTATATTTAAATTTAAATGTATATATATATATATATATATATATATATATATATATATATATATATATATAGAGAGAGAGAGAGAGAGAGAGAGAGAGAGAGCTACTCACGTATTTACTTGCTTTTTTAGCAGTGCTCCATGCTGCAGTAGGCGACTTTCAAACTCAATTATTATTAATACTATTATTATTATTATTAGTAGTAGTAGTAGTAGTTGTTGTTGTTGTAATAGTAGTATTAGTAGTGCTAGAAAATGTGGTAGTAGTAGTGATCCGTGCTTGGGGCGCAGTGCTCTTTTTTTAAGGCGCAGTGCGCTTTTTTAGCAGTGCTCCATGCTGCAGTAGGTGACTTTCAAACTCAATTATTATTAATACTATTATTATTATTTTTATTATTATTATTATTATTATTATCAGTAGTAGTAGTAGTAGTTGTTGTTGTTGTATAGTATTATTAGTAGTGCTAGAAAATTTGATAGCAGTAGTGATCCGTGCTTAGGGCGCAGTGCTCTTTTTAAGGCGCAGTGCGCTTTTTTTAGCAGTGCTCCATTCTGCTTTAAACCTATGAGATGGGGACACATGAAAATGTGGATTGAATTCGTTTCATTGCTCTTCTATAGCCTACTATAGCAATAGTAAAGCGTAAATGTGGTTGACCCCTCTGTTAGAGTCTGTTGAATTTCATCAGAATATCGGGATTGAAGATACTGTTTGCCTATAGGCCTAAGCGCCGCAGTGTGTGGATGGATCTCCGCAGTGCGGAAATGGCTATCCGCAGTGAGAGGATGGCTATGGCGCAGTACGGTTTGACGCCATGGAGTAGTAGAGGCAGTAGTAATAGTTGTTGTTGTTGTTGTAATAGTAGTATTAGTGGTGCTTCTTCTTCTTCTTTCTTCTTCTTCTTCTTCTTCTTCTTCTTCTTCTAAAACAAAATAGAGACAGAATATGATGACAATTCTAGTACGGTTTGACACAGCAAAGATGGGGACACAAGAATATGTGGTTTTAATTCATTTCATCACTAATCTGAATTTTTCCATATCTATAGCCTTCTGTAGACCAAACAGACAGACAGACAGACAGACAGACAGACAGACAGACAGAGCGTGCGAAATAGATAGGCCTATAGCTCTTAAATTTAAATTTAAATTTATATTTAAATTTAAATGTATATATATATATATATATATATATAGAGAGAGAGAGAGAGAGAGAGAGAGAGAGAGAGAGAGCTACTCACGTATTTACTTGCTTTTTTTAGCAGTGCTCCATGCTGCAGTAGGCGACTTTCAAACTCAATTATTATTAATACTATTATTATTATTATTATTATTATTAGTAGTAGTAGTAGTAGTAGTAGTAGTAGTAGTTGTTGTTGTTGTTGTTGTTGTTAGTAGTGCTAATAGTAGTATAGTAGTGCTAGAAAATGTGGTAGTAGTAGTTTTTAGGTCCCATGTGCAGTAGGCGACTTTCAGTGCTCTTTTTTTATTATTAAGGCGCAGTGCTCTTTTTTGTTGTTGCAGTGCTCCATGCTGCAAATGTGGTAGGTAGTGACTTTCAAACTCAATTATTATTAATACTATTACTTTATTATTATTATTATTATTATTATTATTAGTAGTAGTAGTAGTAGTAGTAGTTGTTGTAGTAGTATTGTTGTTGTAGTTGTTGTAGTAAAAGTGCTAGAAAATGAGGTAGTAGTAGTGATCCGTGCTTAGCGCGCAGTGCTCTTTTCTAAGGCGCAGTGCGCTTTTTTTAGCAGTGCTCCATTCTGCTTTAAACCTATGAGATGGGGACACATGAAAATGTGGATTGAATTCGTTTCATTGCTCTTCTATAGCCTACTATAGCAATAGTACTACTAAAGCGTAAATGTGGTTGACCCCTCTGTTAGAGTCTGTTGAATTTCATCAGAATATCGGGATTGAAGATACTGTTTGCCTATAGGCCTAAGCGCCGCAGTGTGTGGATGGATCTCCGCAGTGCGGAAATGGCTATCCGCAGTGAGAGGATGGCTATGGCGCAGTACGGTTTGACGCCATGGAGTAGTAGACGTAGTAGTAGTAGTTGTTGTTGTTGTAATAGTAGTATTAGTGGTGCTTCTTCTTCTTCTTCTTCTTCTTCTTCTAAAACAAAATAGAGACAGAATATGATGACAATTCTAGAACGGTTTGACACAGCAAAGATGGGGACACAAGAATATGTGGTTTTAATTCATTTCATCACTAATCTGAATTTTTGCATATCTATAGCCTGCTGTAGCCCAAACAGACAGACAGACAGACAGACAGACAGAGCGGGAGAAATAGATAGGCCTATAGCTCTTAAATATAAATTTAAATTTATATTTAAATTTAAATTTATATTTAAATTTAAATGTATATATATATACATATATATATATATATATAGAGAGAGAGATTGAGAGAGAGAGAGAAAGAGAGAGCGACTCACGTATTTACTTGCTTTTT
>JACLAT010000187.1:25000-51756 GCA_018105865.1 Metaphire vulgaris | reverse complement strand
AATAGCATTAGTAGTGCTAGAAATGAGGTAGTAGTGATCTGTGCAGCTAGCGCGCAGTGTGCTCTTTTAAGGCGCAGTGCGCTTTTTTTTTACCAGTGCTCCATTCTGCTTTTAAACCTATGAGATGAGGACACATGAAAATGTGGATTGAATTCGTTTCATTGCTCTTCATAGCCTACTATAGCAATAGTACTACTAAAGCGTAAATGTGGTTGACCCCTCTGTTAGAGTCTGTTGAATTTCATCAGATTATCGCGGGATTGAAGATACTGTTTGCCTATAGGCCTAAGCGCCGCAGTGTGTGGCTTGATCTCCGCCGGTGCGAAATGGCTATCCGCAGTGAAGGGATGGCTATGGCGCGGTACGGTTTGACGCCATGGAGTAGTAGAAGTAGTAGTAATAGTTGTTGTTGTTGTTGTAATAGTAGTATTAGTGGTGCTTCTTCTTCTTCTTCTTCTTCTTCTTCTTTCTTCTTCTTCTTCTTCTAAAACAAATAGAGACAGAATATGATGACAATTCTAGTACGGTTTGACACAGCAAAGATGGGGACACAAGAATATGTGGTTTTAATTCATTTCATCACTAATCTGAATTTTTCCATATCTATAGCCTGCTGTAGCCCAAACAGACAGACAGACAGACAGACAGAGCAGACAGGAAATAGATAGAAATATAGCTCTTAATTTAAATTTAAATTTATATTTAAATTTAAATGTATATATATATATATATATATATATAGAGAGAGAGAGAGAGAGAGAAGAGATAGAGAGAGAGAGAGACTCAAGTATTTACTTGCTTTTTTTAGCAGTGCTCATGCTGCAGTAGGCGACTTTCAAACTCAATTATTATTAATACTATTATTATTATTATTAGTAGTAGTAGTAGCAGTAGTAGTAGTTGTAATAATAGTAGTAGTAGTTGTGCTAGAAAATGTGAAGTAGTAGTAGTGATCCCATTGCTTGGGGCGCAGTGCTCTTTTAAAGGCGCAGTGCTTTTTTAGCAGTGCTCCATGCTGCAGTAGGTGACTTTCAAACTCAATTATTATTAATACTATTATTATTATTATTAGCATTTATATTATTATTATCATCATTAGTAGTAGTAGTAGTTGTTGTTGTTGTATAGTATTAGTAGTAGTGCTAGAAAATTTGTAGTAGTAGTGATCCGTGCTTAGGCTAAGCAGTGCTCTTTTTTAGGCGCAGTGCGCTTTTTTTAGCAGTGCTCCATGCTGCCTAAACCTGTGAGATGGGGACACAAGAAAATGTGGATTGAATTCGTTTCATTGCTCTTCTATAGCCTACTATAGCAATAGTACTACTAAAGCGTAAATGTGGTTTGACCTCTGTAAGAGTCTGTTGAATTTCATCAGAATATCGGGATTGAAGATACTGTTTGCCTCATAGCCTAAGCGCCGCAGTGTGTGGATGATCTCACTTGTGTGGAAATGGCTATCCGCAGTGAGAGGGGTTGGCTATGGCACCAAAGTCAGTTTTGACGCCACATGGAGTAGTAGAAGTAGTAGTAGTAGTAGTTGTTGTTGTAATAGTAGTATTAGTGGTGCTTCTTCTTCTTCTTCTTCTTCTTCTTCTTCTTCTTCTTCTTTCTTCTTCTTCTAAAACAAAATAGAGACAGAATATGATGACAATTCTAGAAACGGTTTGACACAGCAAAGATGAGGACACAAGAATATGTGGTTTTAATTCATTTCATCACTAATCTGAATTTTTTGCATATCTATAGCCTGCTGTAGCCCAAACAGACAGACAGACAGACAGACAGACAGAGCAGGAGAAATAGATAGGCCTATAGCTCTTAAATATAAATTTAAATTTAATTTATATTTAAATTTAAATTTATATTTAATTTAAATGTATATATATATACACACATATATATATAGAGAGAGTGATAGAGAGAGAGAGAAAGAGAGAAACTCACGTATTTACTTTTTAGAGTTAGCAGTGCTCCATGCTGCAGTAGGCGACATTCAAACTCAAATATTATTAATACTATTATTATTATTATTAGTAGCATAGAGACTAGTAGTAGAGAGAGTAGTAGGAGTAGTAGTAGTAGTAGTAGAGTAGAGTGTTGTTGTTGAATAGTAGAAATATGTAGTGTAGTAGCAGTAGCAGTGATCCTGTGCATTAGACCGCAGTGCTCTTTTTAAGAGTGCTCTTTTTTTAGCAGTGCTCATGTTCTCCGACTTCTCAAACTCAACTATATTAATACTGGGAGACTAGTAGTAGTAGTAGGTTGTAGTAGTAGTAGTTGCTGTTGTTGTAATAGTAGTGATTAGACAGATCTGAGAAAAAAGCGGGCTTGTGGTTGAGCAAAGATGGGGACACAAGAACATTTCATAAGAATATCAGTTGCACTGTTTGCAGTGCTCATGCCGCAGCTTGTGGATGGGTCAAAACTCAAACAGATAGACAGACAGAGCGTATTAGAATTAGAGCTAGTGGGCCAATAGTAGTAGTAGTAGCAGTAGTTTTAAATTTAAATTGCTATATTAACAGTATTAGTATAATAGAAAATTAGGTATATAGTAGTTCTTCCTTAGAGACTTCTTCTTCTAAAACAAAATTGAGAGGGAGAGAATATGATTACAATTTCTCCATTTTTGTTTTTAAACCTATGAGATGGGGACACAAGAAACTGTGGTTTGAATTCATTTCATTGAGTCAATCTGAATTTTTGCAAAGGAAACCAGTTCTCTTAAAGCCAAAATGCAGAGTAGAGTAGTAGTGTTTTGTAGTACCAGTAGTAGTAGTAGGAAAAAAGACTTTGTATAGCTCTTTTGTAATATAAAGCTTTTCGATACCTTTTGTGATTTCATGCTTAGGACGCAGTGCTCTTTTTTTCAAGGAGCAGTGCTTTTTAAACACTGCTCTTGCTGCCCTAAACCTATGGGATGTGGGACACAAGAAAATGTGGATTGAACTCGTTTTATTACTTTTCTATAGCCTACTATAGCAATAGTAATACTAAAGCGTAAATGTGGATGACCCTCTGTTAGAGTCTGTTGAATTTCATCAGAATATCAGGATTGAAGATACTGTTTGCCTATAGACCTAACCGCCGCAGTGTGAATGGATCTCAGCAGTGCGGAAATGGCTATCCACCCAGTGCAGGATGGCTATGGTGCAGTACGGTTTGACGCTGCATGGAGATGAGGACACAAGAAAATGTGGATTGAATTTGTTTCATTACTCTTTTTATAGCCTACTATAGCAATAGTACTACTAAAGCGTAAATGTGGATGACCCCTCTGTTAGAGTCTGTTTGAATTTCATCAGAATATCAAGATTGAAGATACTGTTTGCCTATAGGCCCAACCGCCGCAGTGTGTGGATGATTCGTCTTTGTTTATCGATTTCAAGCACCATATTGAGCCACTATCTTTAGCATTGTTCACTACATTGATATCAATCGCTATTGTAATTAATAGGCCATCGTAGTTGTTGTTTTTATAGCGCATCAGAGCCTGACAACCCCCATTGTTCCATAATGCTAATATTGCACAGTATATGTTTAAATCAACCGCACATTTCAAATTTATTTCATCCTCTTATAGATCGAATTCAAACACCATATTCAGCCACTGCCTTAGCATCCATTACTACTTTGATATCCTTCGCTATTGCAACATGGGTGATCACCTATTGCATTTAAACAGCTCATCCATGACAACCTCGTTATTCCATAGTATTGACTCACTGAAACTGACACGCTGACACACTGAACCGACACGAAAATAAATACATTGAAACTTTTAAAACTGAAACTGACACATTGACACAATAAAAACTGATCCACTGACTTTCAAACTGAAACTGGGACATGCTGACAATGACACACTGAACCAGTGGTAGTAGTAGCACACTGAAACTGACACACAGAAGCACACACACAAACTGACACCCTGAAACTGGACACTGAAAATGTCTATCACACTGAAACACTGAAACTGACACACTGAAACTTTTACACAGAAAACACACTTTTATGACACAATAACACCCTGAAAAGAAAACCAGTTCTGAAATCGACACATCGAAGTGATTAGACTATTAGACAGAGAACATATTTAGTAGCCTTGTTGTTTTCTTAACAGTAATCCCATGCTGCCAAGAAAGGACTTTCAACCTGATTTATTATTATTATTACTATTAAATTGGTGATAGTAGTAGAGAGTAGTAGTAAGTAGTTGTTGTTGTTGTTGTTGTAATAGTAATCGAGTGCTAGAAGATGTCGACGGTGCAGTGCTCTTTTCAAAAAACAGGCCTTTTTCCATAACAGTGCTCCATGCTGCCCTAAACGACTTTCAACCTGAATTACTATTATTATTATTTATTGTTATTATTATTAGTAGTAGCAGTAGTAGTAGTAGTAATAACAGTAGTAGTAGTAGTAGTTGTTGTTGTTGTAATTGTTGTAGTGTAGTAGTAGTAGTAGTAGTGCTAGAAGATTTTGGAAGGCACAGTGCTCTTTTTTCAAGCATGGTCTTTTCTTAACAGTGCTCCATGCTGCCCTAAACGACTTTCAACCTGAATTACTGTTATTATTAGTAGTAGTAGTAGTAGTAGTAGTAATAGTTAGTAGTAGTAGTAGTAGTAATAGTAGTAGTAGTAGTAGTAGTTGTAGTAGTAGTAGTAGTAGTAGAAGAAGATAGTAGTGATGTCCCAGTGCTCTTTAGCCTGGCATTTTAATCGTAAATTGGACATTTAAAAGAACATTTTTAAACTACAGAGAATGGTATTGGCAGACGAGTGAATGGTTAGCACTTTTGACAGAGAAATGAAGAGCACCTGCTAATCAAGGTTTTTTGAAAAATTATGGCCCTATAGCATGTAGATCAAAGTACTTGGCATTCAGAAGTTTGCCTGTGGTATTCTCTAATGCGTAAATTGGACATTTAAAGGACATTTTTAAACTACAGAGAAATGGTATGGGCAGACGTGTGAATGGCTACCACTTCTGACAGAGAAGTAGTAGAAGTAGTAGTTGTTGTTGTTGTAATAGTAGTATTAGTAGTAGTAGTGCTAGAAGATGTCTAAGGCGCAGTGCTCTTTTTTCAAAGCGCAGTGCAGACTTTTTTTTAACAGTGCTTCATGCTGCCCTAAACGACTTTCAATCTGGAATTACTATTATTATTATTATTATTAGTAGTAGTAGTAGTAGTAGCAGTAGTAGTAGTAGTAGTAGTAGTAGTAGTAGTAGTGGTTGTTTGCTAACAAGTAGTAGTAATGCTAGAAGATACCGTAGTGATCCATGCTTAGGACGCAGTGCTCTTTTTTTCAAGGAGCAGTGCGCTTTTTTAAACACTGCTCTTTGCTGTCCTAAACCTATGAGATGGGGACACAAGAAAATGTGGATTGAACTCGTTTTATTACTTTTCTATAGCCTACTATAGCAATAGTAATACTAAAGCGTAAATGTGGATGACCCCTCTGTTAGAGTCTGTTGAATTTCATCAGAATATCGGGATTGAAGATACTGTTTGCCTATAGACCTAACCGCCGCAGTGTGTGAATGGATCTCGGCAGTGCGGAAATGGCTATCCGCAGTGCGAGGATGGCTATGGTGCAGTACGGTTTGACGCCATGGAGATGAGGACACAAGAAAATGTGGATTGAATTTGTTTCATTACTCTTTTATAGCCTACTATAGCAATAGTACTACTAAAGCCTAAATGTGGATGACCCCTCTGTTAGAGTCTGTTGAATTTTATCAGAATATCTGGATTGAAGATACTGTTTGCCTATAGGCCTAACCCCACAGTGTGGGATGGATTCGTCCTGCTAGAGATCGATTTCAAGCACCATATTGAGCCACTATCTTTAGCATTGTTCACTACATCGATGTCAATCGTTTTTGTAAATGTAGGCCATCGTCTTATGTATTTATAGCGCATCCAGCCTGACAACCTCCCATTGTTCCATAATGCTAATATTGCACAGTATATGCAAATCAACCACCACATTTCAAATTTATTTCATCCTCTTATAGATCGAATTCAAACACCATATTCAGCCACTGCATTTAGCATCCATTACTACTTTGATATCATTTGCTAATGTAACCATGGGTGATCACCTTCTGCATTTAAAACAGCTCATCCATGACAACCCTCGTTATTCCATAATACTGACTCACTGAAACTGACACGCTGACACACTGAAACTGACACAATGATACACTGAAATTGACACACTGGAAAATAACACATTGAAACTGGACACACAGAAACTGACACATTGACACAATAAAACTGATCCACTGAAGCTGGCACACTGAAACTGACACAATGACACACTGAAACTGGACACACTGAAACTTACACACCGAAACCGACACACTGAAACTGACACACCGAAACCGACACAACAAACTGACCACACTGACACACTGAAACTGACACACTGAAACTGACACACAGTGACACACCGAAAATGACACAACGACACTCTGAAACTGACACACTGAAACTGACACACCGTAGTGATCCATGCTTAGGACGCAGTGCTCCTTTTAAAGGCGCAGTGTGCCTTTTTTCTTAACAGTGCTCCATGCTGCCAGAAAGGACTTTCAACCTGATTTATTATTTTTTTATTATTAGTAGTAGTAGTAGTAGCAGTAGTAGTAGTTGTTGTTGTAATAGTAGTCGTAGTGCTAGAAGATGTCAATGGCGCAGTGCTCTTTTTCAAAGCGCAGTGCGCTTTTTCTTAACAGTGCTCCATGCTGCCTAAACGACTTTCAACCTGAATTACTATTATTATTATTATTTTATTGTTGTTATTATTAGTAGTAGCAGTAGTAGTAGTACAGCAGTAGTAGTAGTAGTAGTAGTAGTAGTAGTAGTAGTAGTTGTTGTTGTTATTGTATTAGTAGTAGTATTACTAGTGTTAGAAGATTTTTGAAGGCGCAGTGCTCTTTTTCAAAGCGCAGTGCGCCTTTTTATTAACAGTGCTCCATGCTGCTATATGGTTCTGAGACTTGGACTCTGGCTTACACGAGACTCTGAAAGACTACAGGCATTCCATATGCGCTGCCAGAGACAGATTCTCTGCATTCGCTGGTTCGACTTCAGACCAACGAAGCAGTCTCCAAACAGACTGCCTCCTGCCAGTGACAGAAATTATCACGCGACGCCGTCTGTCGCTCTTCGGTCACGTGGCTCGCCAGGACAAGAACATTCCGGCCCATCGCGCTCTCACCTGCGCCATTGCTCGACGCACCGAGACGCGTCCTCCGAGCTGGAGAAGACCTCCTGGCAGACCACGCCGCCATGGCCCCAGCAGATCGGCGATGGTCTTCCTTCCACAATTCTTCATGAATGGCACTCAGCCATCGGTCGCGGTCGGCAACTCGCGCAACACGAGATTGGCACAACGGACCTCTGTCGTCCATGTGAACAAATGAAATGAAATGAATGAATGCTGCCCCAAACGACTTTCAACCTGAATTACTATTACATTTAGCCTGTAGTAGTAGTGTGTAGCAGTAGTAGTAATAGAAGTAGTAGTAGTAGAAGTAGTAGTAGTTGTTGTAATAGTAGTAGTGCTAAGAAGATGTCGACGGCGCAGTGCTCTTTTTCAAGCGCAGTGCGCCTTTTTCAACAGTGCTCCATGCTGCCCTAAAGCGACTTTCAACCTGAATTACTATTATTATTAGTAGTAGTAGTAGTAGTAGTAGTAGTAATTGTGGATAGTAGTAGTTGAAGTAGTGGTGTTCAGTAGTAGTAGTAGTAGTAGTAGTAGTAGCAGTAGTAGTAGCAGTAGTAGTAGTAGTAGTAGTAGTAGCAGTAGCAGTAGTAGCAGTAGCAGTAGTAGTAGTAGAAAAGAAGATGTCAAAGGCCCAGTGCTCTTTTAGCCTGCAATGTTCTTTAAATGCGTAAATTGGACATTTTAAAGAACATTTTAAACTACAGAGAATGGTATGGGCAGACGTGGTGGAATGTCTACCACTTCTGACAGAGAAGTAGTAGAAGTAGTAGTTGTTGTTGTTGTAATAGTAGTTTTAATAGTAGTAGTAGTGCTAGAAGATGTCTAAATAGGCGCAGTGCTCTTTTTTCAAAGCGCAGTCCGTGCCTTTTCTTAACAGTGCTTCATGCTGCCCTAAACGACTTTCAACCTGAATTACTATTATTATTATTAGTAGTAGTAGTAGTATTAGTATTAGTAGTAGTACTAGTAGTAGTAGTGGTTGTTGTTGTTGTTGTAATAGTAGTAGTAATGCTAGAAGATACCGTGAGTGATCCATGCTTAGGGACGCAGTGCTCTTTTTCAATGAGTAGTGCGCTTTTTTTAAACACTGCTCTTTGCTGCCCTAAACCTATGGGATGGGGACACAAGAAAATGTGGATTGAACTCGTTTTATTACTTTTCTATAGCCTACTATAGCAATAGTAATACTAAAGCGTAAATGTGGATGACCCCTCTGTTAGAGTCTGTTGAATTTCATCAGAATATCGGGATTGAAGATACTGTTTGTCTATAGACCTATCCGCCGCAGTGTGAATGGATCTCGGCAGTGCGGAAATGGCTATCCACGGTGCAAGGATGGCTATGGTGCAGTACGGTTTGACGCCATAGAGATGAGGACACAAGAAAATTTTTGATTGAATTTGTTTCATTACTCTTCTATAGCCTACTATAGCAATAGTACTACTAAAGCGTAAATTTGGATGACCCCTCTTTTAGAGTCTGTTGATTTTCATCAGAATATCGGGATTGAAGATACTGTTTGTGCTCTTTTTTAAGGTGCAGTGCGCTTTTTAGCAGTGCTCCATGCTGCAGTAGGCGACTGTCAAACTCAATTATTATTAATACTATTATTATTAGTAGTAGTAGTAGTAGTAGTAGTAGTAGTAGTAGTAGTAGTAGTAGTTGTTGTTGTTGTTGTTGTTGTAATAGTAGTATTAGTAGTGCTAGAAAATGTGGTAGTAGTAGTGATCCGTGCCTAGGGCGCAGTGCTCTTTTTTTAAGCCGCAGTGCGCTTTTTAGCAGTGCTCCATGCAACCCTCCAGGTTGTGTTCGGATGTCGCTGGTGCGAACATGTAACACCACTTCTCAGGGATCGTCTACATTGGCTCCGAGTCCCTGAGCGGATTGTGTTCAAAAGATGCTGGCTGACGTACAGAGCGCTGCATGACCCGTGTTGTCCTGAGTACCTTGCCTCTCTTGTAAAGAGACCGCAGGGTAATGACAGGAGATCTTCGCTCCGCTCGAGTCGTGGCGTTAAACTTCACGTTCCTCCCCCATCCAAGATCGCCAAGTTCGGAGAGAGATCTTTCACTAGGGGTAATCCTATCTTGTGGAACTCTCTTCCTGATGAGACCACCACGGCTGATACTCCCGAGCATTTCATCACGAGATTAAAAACGCATCTGTTTAGGTTGGGTTATAGTTGAGATGTTAAAAAAATTTTGTTGTGGGCCTCAGCCTTGTTACAGCGCTATAGAAATTGTCAAGGAATGAATGAATGAATGAATGCCTGGGCGACTTTCAAACTCAATTATTATTAATACTATTATTATTTTTTCTATTATTAGTAGTAGTACTATTAGTAGTAGTAGCAGTAGTAGTAGTAGTAGTTGTTGTTGTTGTTGTAATAGTAGTGCTAGAAAAAGTCGTAGTAGTAGTGATCCATGCTTAGGGCGCAGTGCTCTTTTTTTAAGGCACAGTGCGCTTTTTTTAGCCGTGCTCCATGCTGCAGTAGGCGACTTTCAAACTCTATTATTATTAATACTAGTAGTAGTAGTAGTAGTAGTAGTAGTAGTAGTAGTAGTAGTAGTAGTAGTAGTAGTAGTAGTAGTTGTTGTTGTTGTTGTTGTATAGTAGTATTAGTAGTGCTAGAAAATGTGGTAGTAGTAGTGATCCGTGCTTAGGACGCAGTGCTCTATTTTTAAGGCGCAGTGCGCTTTTTTTAGCAGTGCTCCATGCTGCAGTAGGCGACTTTCAAACTCAATTATTATTAATACTATTATTATTATTATTAGTAGTAGTAGTAGTTGTTGTTGTTGTTGTAAACTTGGATGAAAAAGTGGGGGGGGGCAACAAATATACCTTTCCCTCTTCCCAATGGTAGCCTCTCAAAAAACAGATAGGGGGCTCGATCCTAGGGTTTAGTCTTAGCCTGTTGCAGTTATTAGTTATGGTTTAGGGTTTTCCGTGGCATTTAATTGTGTGATAGATGATTGCTAAGCAACAGCAGCAGTCAGAAAAAGTTATATAGCACCTGCCGACTTGTGGTTGGTGGCTAACGGTTAACAGGTGATTTGGCTTGGCGCCAATCTGCCTACGCAGTGTCCTGCAAGCAGGCGGATTTTGAACGTGCGGCTGTCGGCAGCAGAGGACTTTTATCTCTGATTTTGACTGTCACTTCAGACTTTTGAACCGACCGACCAAGCCGACCAATTGCAGTTAGGATCAAGCGACTCTTGTTGCATGCGTATCGGACGCGATGTTGACATTTATTAGGCGCTTTCTTCGTCGATCTACCTGATTACTAGCCTTCTATGAGTTAACCAAATTAAGCCGGTTTCGTATGCGATATTTCGATATTTCCGAGATCAATTTTGGAAGCATTTACGGGTTAAAGGTATTTTGAAATTCACTAGATCCACCATTAATTAAATGTCTGCTGATGGGGAAATTGTAAGTGGTTGAAGGTCGGTAGATCAGATTCAGTGTAAACATATTTTAGCTGCTTATTATTATATTGGGATATTGAATCTTTGATGAGTTAATTTGTTGTATTTACAGTGAAAGTGTTTTTATGGCCATCTGGTGGTAAGAGAGTTGCAGATTATGGTTTGTTGTCATTTGATTCAATTTGTTGCCTAGGAGTTAAAAATTTTGTGGAATTTATTTATGAAGTGGCATGTTTGGTGAATAGTTCATGTTGGTTATGCAGCATTCAGGTGTTGAATGGAGTGAATACAGAGAAGAATTCTATGTTAGAAATGGTTTAACTTAAGGACAAGAAATTTAGGATTTTTCCTATTAAAAGTATTAAACTCAGCACAATCAGTCAAAAAACCTCATGGTGCACTATTAGGGAAAATATGCAGAAAATTAGCTAACGGGTGGAAAGGCAAGGGCACCCTTCTCTCCCCCTCCAAAAAATACTCCTGCCACTTGATAAATAAGATGGCCATAGAGGAACTGTTATGGGAAAATTGTGCCATCACAGAATGTGCCAGAGGGGTGGGGTGGTGTTGAATGGGATAGAATGTAACTTTGCCTCAGGGGTAGGTATTGAAGGATAAGAGAAGCATTACTTTTGATATCCCTGCTTTTGTATTCCGTTCCGAGTCCCTTTCCCAAAGTCCTAACCATCCATCAAAAAATGTATGGACTGGATTTGGGCCTTTAAAACTGAGATGCATTATCTCATGACCGGGATCTGAGTGCAGCTTATAACCCCGTAACCATTGAGAATGAAGGCGATTGGTAAAGAGGCAATCTGCCCGAGAGAACAGTCAAACTTCTTCAGTTACATGCCAGCAATTAAAAATAATCGCCTACAGTGTTGTACTGCATCAGTAACAAGAGTTCTAAGCCTGACACGGACTGCATTGCTGATCAACCAAGTGATATTTTATATTTCAGGTGTTTTTACGGTAATATAGGTGCAGACATTTGGACTAAATTTGAGAGACAGATTCAGACAAAGAGACTGAAAGAGAATTTATTGTCTTGGAGAATGATTGTCTACTATTGTTAAATTCAGCTTGGAATGAATGTGTTGAGTGCCCGAGCAACAGTGGCACAGAGAGAGAGACAGAGACAGGAAGGATCCAGTCTCTGCTGAGAAAATAAAGTACCTGTCCAGTGTCCGTGCAATATAGAATGAGATTTTTGGTTGTAGTCTAAACCGTTAAGTGATTAATTATTGATTGCATTGTGTATTGTTTCATTTTCAGGGGATTCCTTGTGCCTTTCGTCTCTCTCTCTCTCTCTCTCTCTCTCTCTCTCTCTCTCTCTCTCTCTCTCTCTCTCTCTCTCTCAGTCTCTGTTCAGTGAACGGATATGATTATAAAATGCTAACATTCTTCTGTCCTTTATAAACGAATCTTTCCTATTATGTCATCGGATATGGACTTGAGTCACCTGACTGCTGAGGAAAAGGAGTCCATATTAGCTGTTCTCGAGAGAGACAATGCACTTCGAAAGGCTGAAGAGCTCAGAATAAAGTATGGAAAGCAAAATAATTACGCCAAAGTGTTGAATAATGATGATGATAATAAAAATTTTTTTATTATAATATACGTGAGAATGAACGATGGTCTTGTAAAGTTGACGCGGTAATTTTTGTGCCTATATTTCTTCAGTGATTTCATGGCTTTATGGTAATTTTTTTAATTCTACATAATCATGGACGTCAACTTCTATTAGGCCCCTAGACTCAAGCCCCCACTTTCTGAAAAGGCTACCATAGGAAAAATAGGAAGGTATATGGGTTGGGGCCCCTCTTTTCATCCAAGTTTGCGCCAACGTATGTATTTAATACATCGGTATACCCGACACATGTCTATTGACACTTTCTGCTGAGCAGCTTTCAGCCTTTTGAGCTTCGAACTCAAATGAGGTTTATAAAGATTAATTTTGTACTTATTGGCAATTGCCGCCGCGTAACTGTAGAAGTTTGGGCGGGGGTGGGGCAGGGGCAGGGGTAACTGGAAATGAGTTCAATCAGGTGTGAATAATTAATGGTTTCGGGAGAAATTGTTCTGTTTAGGGGTCTGAAGGACGAATTGCGGGCACTTCGCCTGAGGGGAGTGATGAGGAATGACGGGGAGGCTGCAGAGGGATGCAGCCGATGCGGAGAGCAGTACGGACGGGTGTTCAACAAGGGCGCCGTCTGCGTTCAATGTCTGCAGATGGTCTGCGGTAGGTGTCGCCAGAGTGCACCCGGAGGAGAGTTCCTGTGCATCTACTGTTCCAAGCAAAAGTAGGCAGATATCTTCAATGCTTTAAAAATATTATGAGACAGACGGACAAATAAAGTAAAGTAAAATCTTGTATAAAATAGAAGATATATATATATATATATATATATATATATATATATATATATATATATAGAGAGAGAGAGAGAGAGAGAGAGTTAATAGGGTCGGTTATGGTGGTGGGGGTGACGGCTCCGACCTCTCAATTGATGGCTTGAAGTGCAGCCACTGGGCAATTCATTTCCGAGTGACTCACGAGATGAGATTTTTTGTCTCTGATCAATGTAAAGTGGTGTTGACGACATCAAGTGTTTTCTGATCGTATGTTAATCTTCTTTTTCTCATCTGATCCGGCCAAAGGGGAATTTTGATAGAAATGAGAAATTCAGTAACTCGAAGGAAAATCAGTAGCTTTGTGAAAATTCCAGTAGCTTCAGTGCATCACTCGTTATAATATACATGAGAATGAATGATGGTCTTGTAAAGTTGACGCGGTATTATTGGTGTTTGCTATTTATTATTTCAACCGACTGTATAAGAAATACATAATGAGTCTATGATGAAGAAATTAGACATTACTCCAATTAGTTTTAAATGCTTTGCAAAAATGAGGATCAGTAAAACAGCGTAATGGCGTATTGTTATATTTGTGGAAAGGTGCTTAGAAAGTTATTTTCTGGGAGCAGCACGTTTTAAAAATAAATTGTCTAATCATTTTCTGCTTGTATTCAATATACAATTTCAGAACCATGCTTTGAGTGTCAAAGGCTTGTTTGTCATTTCAAATGGTCAAGGCATATTAGCTTTAAGAAGGCATTTTACAGGATCTCTGTTTGAGATCAGTCGTGACATGCGCATGGTTTTTCGTCCGTTAGTTCTCCTCCTTGCATTTAATTATGCTCGAAATGTCTGTTTGAAATCGCTGCAGCGAACTTGAGGCCAAATGCGGAAACTGGTTTTATTCCAAAATGCCGAAGAAGTCGAACCAAGTCGTGACCGGTTCCGATGTCACGCGAGCGTCGCTTTTGCGCATACGGCCGACACTCAAGAGTCGAAGGAGTGAGTGGCTTGACGTATTGTCCAATCTTGACCTCGTCTTTGTTTTCTGCGTTTTGTCGTCTGCCAAGTTTCTATGCTATTTTGTCCAAGGTCAATGCGAAGATGTCAGATGAAATAGAATTTTGCAATTTCCACAGTTGGCAAATTGATCGCAAATATGCGTTTCGTATTAATTATATACTTCAGAGCAATCATTTTCGTTACTTTCATCTTATCTAGATGTAGACACATAAGCCAATTAATCTATTAGTTTTGGTGTTCTGTGTGCAAATCACAATGTCAAGTTTCATGTCAATGCTTGAAAATATATTTTAAATTTCGGCTTTGCTGCTTGAAGTGAAGTTGCTTCACGGTTAATGAATTTTTCCACCAATGAACACCGATGTACCAGTCTGAATTTGGGGTGATGGTGCTTGGTTTCATCGTGCCTTTGGCTTTTCTTGTCGTTTTGCTTTACTTTGGCACGTGCAGCAGCTTTACATTTATTTATCAATATTCATTTGGTAGATATTTTAAGATGGAAACTACTAACACTTTGGTTCAGAAATCGATCATCATCATCACCATGCTTGGTTTCATTTTAAAGCTTTTTGTATTCTTTCCTTTTGGTTTATGGAGATGAGATTAACTGTTGATTTTTACCTGCGTGGATGGCTTTTGTGTGAAAATTCCTTATTGACCGTCTACACTTGGTAACTGGCGATTGTTGCAAAACAGATCAATTTCTGTGCACTGCTGCGATTGATGATTTGTCAGCTTCTAGTTTCTCCGATGATGTTTGCACCTGAGTTTTGAGTTTTCAACATTGTCATCGGCAGAGTATAGATGCCTTGCAACGTCGTTGCAGTATTCATTGCAGTCAGTGTTGCCGATAGATGCAACGGTTGTCATGCGCAGTGAATGCAGCCAGAGCACGCACACACACACACACGTGGACTGGATGCTGAGATTGCAGTGGGCGGCACGCAGCACCCGCTTTGTTCCGCGTGTGAGTCGGTAATGGTTAACTGTCGTTCCTGAAATCACGGCTTTGCAGTCCGCTGCAACATTGGTCCCATGCGGTGTGCCAGTTGAATTTCACGCCGGCGATATGTTTCAATTCAGAGATTTGTAGATTGCTCATGTGCAACGAAAAGTTGATTTACTGAATGACTTTGCTCTGGTCGGTTGTTATCTCTCTGCTTTGTGTCGTTTGGTCTACCGTCAAACTGAGAAACGATGCTGCAGAGATTTCGAGGGCTGGTTGAAGACATCATTGAAGCCACGAAGGGTCAGTATTATTAATTTTCATGTAACAGTAATTGTCAGACTCGAGGTTTTGAAATATTATTGGCCGTTAGATCTTATGGTATATCTGAATTTAAGTAGCAATACAGTAAAACCTGATTATTGTCACTGATGAAAATGTAAGACTTCTCTCAATGTTGCCATTACCGGTAATTATCTGTGACGATATGAAATGTGTTGCCAAATGGAACACCAGTATATACCCGGTAATCCGAGTCCTATTGTCTTTTTCTTATGCATTCATGGCCAACTTTGCAGGGTTTTGCATGTATACAATGGTCTAGGAGCGGAGCCGACCCAAGGGCCAAAGGATGATTGCCTACTTATGGTATCCCACGGGGGAGGGGAGGGATGGGGAGGCATCGCTTTATTTGACCAGACCCAGTTGTTGGGAATTTATTTGATGTAGCTATTCAAATTTCAGTCTAAACTATGCCGCGAGACCAGTTCATTGTGAGAGTGCTTCTCATCTGAATAATGTTGTTGTTGTTGTTGTTGTTGTGGCAGCCTTTTTACTGATTATCTTTCTTCAGGCTAATCACTTCTTAAACGTCTTTAATTTTTCCAATTGGATTATTTAGTCTGTTGTTAGCTACACATATGAATAGTTACCGAAAAATCCAGGACTATCTTTTCTTTCTGTACGAACTGCTGTTGCAAATCGCTCTCGACTTTAGCCTTAGCTATGCTACAGTGTTTCGTGAATTATGTAACAATAATAATAATAATAATAATAATAATAACAATAATAATAATATGCACATATCAGTATATATTCTGGAGGTTATTATTATTATTGTTTAGAAGATAACTTTATATAGAGTACATGGGATTAATTTTGCTTAATTAATCTCGTGGTCACTGAGTGTACTTACTTACTTAGTGCTACTTTCTGGTTTTCTTGATCCCCACTATTATTTGATTTTGGTTTTCCTTATACTCCCAAACGACCTTGCCACTACACAATTTATTTGGGGAAATTTGGCAAAATTCTGAATGCCAAGCACTTTTGATCTACACGAGATTGTGGCCTAATTTTTGAAAAAAAAAAACTTGATTAGCAGGTGCTCTTCACTTCTCTGTCAAAAGTGCTAGCCATTCACACGTCTGCCAATACCATTCTCTGTAGATTATAAATGTCCTTTAAAATGTTCAATTTACGCAATAGAAATTACCACAGGCAAAATTCTGAATGCCAAGCACTTTTGATCTACAAGAGATAGTGGCCTAATTTTTGAAAAAAATTTGATTAGCAGGTGCTCCACTTCCTAGGAGTACCCATACTCCTACCCCTAGGGGTACCCCTACCCTTAAGTTTATTCGAGTGCCTCTGGACAGAATTTTACTAAATTATAAGAAGTGTCAATGTTCAAAATTTCATGCTTTTATCCACAAAATGAACAATCATACGGCTTATCAACTGTACTATTATAATCTGCCAAAGTTTAATTCCAGCTTAAAATTCATTTCTATAAGAGATTAAAACAAGCAATGTCACTTGGTCGCCAATATTTGGCATTATGTTATTCATTGATTGCTGATCATGTTAGTTTGCAAATTTCTTTTGGTACTTAAATATCTTGTGAATTTTCATGTTTTTTGCCATTTTATTATTACACCTGTATTTATTTTACATATGTGTTTTCATTTTATATTGCCGTTGAGTAAGTGAGTAAATGCCCTCCATCTTCTCTCCCACCCACACCCTAATGCTTCACAAACAGCAACAGTAAATACCGAACAGGTCGCAAATACTTAGGGCGAATTCAAGAGTCCCGGTAGCACAAGATTTCACGGACTGATGTAGGAGAGGCGGCTCCCAAAGGCGGATTTAGAGTTTAAGATTTGGGTAGGCTAACATGGAAGGAAGCTGATGCCATTTTTATGATTATGTCAATGTCTATTTTTTGCCCATAGCCGTATGCATGGCAACACATATAGAACGTATTCTTTTATAGGCCTATAACCTTTGATTTCTTGGGAGGAGGGACTAAATCTTTTAGTTGGGAGTTCCAGGGGGTTAGCACCAAGGACGTAGCTAGGCATAGGCTTGGGGGGTTTGAGCCCCTCCAAATATGAAGCTAGCCCACCCAAATGAATTCAAGGCCATATGGCGTTGCGGGCTCAAAAGTTTTGTTGGTGCAGTTAGTGCAGTCTTGAGTGATCAGCACCCATGGCTGTAAGTGCTCTATTTTGAACGCTGTAGATCGAAATTGAGAAAGATATTATTGATTATTCTTGCAAAGGCAAAAGCAGTGAAGATGGAACAAGAGGAAAATGTGGATTTTGTCTTCAAATTGATTAGACTTTTACATATCTAGGGCCTATATACCTTCTATTCAACAGACCTTCAATAGGCTTCTCTCACAGAGCGAATTAATTATAAAACTTGTTTTTGATGTCTATAAGACCTATTGTATAGTGAACCAGATATCTTAATACGCGGCTCTTTCCTCTATCGCTCTACTATAACCATTCCACCAGATATTAGGCAGGACTTTCATTTAGTTGACGTACCTCGTTCCCGTACAGTCAATGGCATTAGTGTGTAGTATGAAATGGCTGTAAGTGCTCTATTTCGAACGTTGTAGATCGAAATTGTGAAAGATATTATTGATTATTCTTGCAAAGGTAAAAGCAGTGAAGAAGGAACAAGAGGAAAATGTGGATTTTGTCGAAGAATTTCTTCAAATAGATTAGATTTTTGCATATCTAAGGCCTATATACCTTCTATTCAACAGGCCTTCCATTGGCTTCTCTCACAGAGCGAATTAATTATAAAACTTGTTTTTGATGTCTATAAGACCTGTTGTATAGTGAACCAGATATCTTAATACGCGGCTCTTCCTTCGATCGCCCTACTAGTCATTCCCCAAGATATTCGGCAGGACTTTCATTTAGTTGATGTCCCTCGTTCCCGTACAGTCAGTGGCATTAGTGTGTTGTATGAAGTGGCTGTAGGTGCTCTTATTTCGAACGCTGTAGATCGAAATTGAGAAAGATATTATTGATTATTCTTGCAAAGGTAAAAGCAGTGAAGAAGGAACAAGAGGAAAATGTGGATTTTGTCAGATAATTTCTTCAAATTGATTAGATTTTTACATATCTAAGGCCTATATACCTTCTATTCAACAGGCCTTCAATAGGCTTCTCTCAAAGAGCGAATTAATTATAAAACTTGTTTTTGTTGGCTATAGAACCTGTTGTAGGCCTATAATGAACCAGATATCTTAAAACATGCCTGCATAACAAAACTGGCGATGACCGCCTGAGTGACTTGGTCATTTTGTTTTTTTCACAATAATCGTACGTTGGATATTGCAGGGGTCTTCAGAATTTTGCAGCCGCGGGCCACATTGCTGACCTTTGACGGCTCCGCGAACCACATGCACAAGAAGTTATATTTTTCAAAATACGCTATATACAGCGAACAATTATCTGAGAATAGACTACTTATCGTTGAATTATGATGCAGTGCTCAATGCAGACTGCCGAATTTCAGTTGCAATTGAAATGGTTTTTAACTACTGTGAGATAAACGAACCTGATGCATTTCTTACAAAATTACGTTAAACTGAGGTTCAAAGTGTGTAGTACCTAAAATAAGAAATTACAGACATGGAACCTATTGATACCAGACCTGTGATTTTATGTCTAAAATGCTCTAAAACACACGTAGTAGCATCTACGATTTAAAAAAAAATTCGGGGGAGAAACTCCCGAACCCCCATTCCAATGGGGCCGCGTGTAACGCGGCCGGGGAGCGTCTAACGCGGGAGAATGGGTGGAGAAGGAAAAGGTTGAATCTTGGGCTTCAGTCCCCCCAAACATAAAATCCTGGCTACGTCACGGGTTAGCACCTTCTACTGAAATAGGCAGAAATTGCTACGTATTAGAAAATGTTTTTGTCTATAGCCTATGGGCAACACATATAGAACGTATTCTTTTATAGGCCTATAACCTTTGATTTCTTGGGAGGAGGGACTAAATCTTTGAGTTGGGAGGTCCAGGGGATTAGCACCTCTACTGAACTAGGCAGAAATTGCTACGTATTAGAAAAATTTGTTGTCTATAGTCTACGGCAACTCATAGGCTATAGAATGCCACTTTGACGTGGGAATTCCACCTTGGGATGCTGGAAGAGACTGGTGGCTTGGAATGAATATCTCGTGTTACAGAGAGCAAACAACTGCAGGGATTAATGGAGGATTGGAGGCGTTGAGCGCGATCGCTCGGCTCGCCCAGTCGTCGCCTTGAGAAAAGTCAACTCCGTTGGGATTGCAGTTTGCTGCCAGCAGAGAGTAGAATCGATGCGGTTTCGGTTTGCGTCCGTAATTCAATTTCCGGACAGCTCGACAGCTCCCATCCGCATCGGGGGATGATTCCGATTTCGGATTCTAGGTTTTAAGATTAAGGATTCTGCCTATCAAGGTAGAGGTGGTGGTGGTAGTAGTGGTGGTTATCGCAGACAGACAGACAGACAGAGCGGGAGAAATAGATAGGCCTATAGCTCTTAAATATAAATTTAAATTTATATTTAAATTTAAATTTATATTTAAATTTAAATGTATATATATATATACACACACATATATATAGAGAGAGAGAGATTGAGAGAGAGAGAAAGAGAGAGCGACTCACGTATTTACTTGCTTTTTTTAGCAGTGCTCCATGCTGCAGTAGGTGACTTTCAAACTCAATTATTATTAATACTATTATTATTATTATTATTAGTAGTAGTAGTAGTAGTAGTTGTTGTTGTTGTTGTTGTTGTATAATAGTATTAGTAGTGCTAGAAAATGTGGTCGTGGTAGTGATCCGTGCTTAGCGCGCAGTGCTCTTTTTTCAGGCGCAGTGCGCTTTTTTTAGCAGTGCTCCATTCTGCTTTAAACCTATGAGACGGGGACACATGAAAATGTGGATTGAATTCGTTTCATTGCTCTTCTATAGCCTACTATAGCAATAGTACTACTAAAGCGTAAATGTGGTTGACCCCTCTGTTAGAGTCTGTTGAATTTCATCAGAATATCGGGATTGAAGATACTGTTTGCCTATAGGCCTAAGCGCCGCAGTGTGTGGATGGATCTCCGCAGTGCGGAAATGGCTATCCGCAGTGAGAGGATGGCTATGGCGCAGTACGGTTTGACGCCATGGAGTAGTAGAGGCAGTAGTAATAGTTGTTGTTGTTGTTGTAATAGTAGTATTAGTGCTTCTTCTTCTTCTTCTTCTTCTTCTTCTTCTTCTTCTTCTTCTTCTTCTAAAACAAAATAGAGACAGAATATGATGACAATTCTAGTACGGTTTGACACAGCAAAGATGGGGTCACAAGAATATGTGGTTTTAATTCATTTCATCACTAATCTGAATTTTTCCATATCTATAGCCTACTGTAGCCCAAACAGACAGACAGACAGACAGACAGACAGACAGACAGACAGAGCGGGTGAAATAGATAGGCCTATAGCTCTGAAATTTAAATTTAAATTTATATTTAAATTTAAATATATATATATATATATATATATATATATATATATATATATATATATAGAGAGAGAGAGAGAGAGAGAGAGAGAGAGAGAGAGAGAGAGAGAGAGAGAGAGAGCTACTCACGTATTTACTTGCTTTTTTTAGCAGTGCTCCATGCTGCAGTATGCGACTTTAAAACTCAATTATTATTAATATTATTATTATTATTAGTAGTAGTAGTAGCAGTGGTAGTAGTAGTAGTAGTTGTTGTTATAATAGTAGTATTAGTAGTGCTAGAAAATGTGGTAGTAGTAGTGATCCGTGCTTGGGGCGCAGTGCTCTTTTTTTAAGGCGCAGTGCGCTTTTTTTAGCAGTGCTCCATGCTGCAGTAGGTGACTTTCAAACTCAATTATTATTAATACTATTATTATTATTAGTAGTAGTAGTAGTAGTAGTAGTTGTTGTTGTTGTTGTTGTTGTATAATAGTATTAGTAGTGCTAGAAAATGTGGTAGTAGTAGTGATCCGTGCTTAGCGCGCAGTGCTCTTTTTTAAGGCGCAGTGCGCTTTTTTTTAGCAGTGCTCCATTCTGCTTTAAACCTATGAGATGGGGACACATGAAAATGTGGATTGAATTCGTTTCATTGCTCTTCTATAGCCTACTATAGCAATAGTACTACTAAAGCGTAAATGTTGTTAACCCCTCTGTTAGAGTCTGTTTAATTTCATCAGAATATCGGGATTGAAGATACTGTTTGCCTATAGGCCTAAGCGCCGCGGTGTGTGGATGGATCTCCGCAGTGCGAAAATGTAATAGTTGTTGTTGTTGTTGTAATAGTAGTATTAGTGGTGCTTCTTTTTCTTCTTCTTCTTCTTCTTCTTCTTCTTCTTCTTCTTCTTCTTCTTCTTCTTCTTCTAAAACAAAATAGAGACAGAATATGATGACAATTCTAGTACGGTTTGACACAGCAAAGATGGGGACACAAGAATATGTGGTTTTAATTCATTTCATCACTAATCTGAATTTTTCCATATCAATAGCCTACTGTAGCCCAAACAGACAGACAGACAGACAGACAGACAGACAGACAGACAGAGCGGGGGAAATAGATAGGCCTATAGCTCTTAAATTTAAATTTAAATTTATATTTAAATTTAAATGTATATATATATATATATATATATATATATATATATATATATATATAGAGAGAGAGAGAGAGAGAGAGAGAGAAAGAGAGAGAGAGAGAGAGCCACTCACGTATTTACTTGCTTTTTTTAGCAGTGCTCCATGCTGCAGTAGGCGACTTTCAAACTCAATTATTATTAATACTATTATTATTATTATTATTAGTAGTAGTAGTAGTAGTTGTTGTTGTTGTTGTTGTAATAGTAGTATTAGTAGTGCTAGAAAATGTGGTAGTAGTAGTGATCCGTGCTTGGGGCGCAGTGCTCTTTTTTAAGGCGCAGTGCGCTTTTTTTAGCAGTGCTCCATGCTGCAGTAGGTGACTTTCAAACTCAATTATTATTAATACTATTATTATTATTTTTATTATTATTTATATTGTTATTATCATTAGTAGTAGTAGTAGTTGTTGTTGTTGTATAGTATTATTAGTAGTGCTAGAAAATTTGATAGTAGTGATCCGTGCTTAGGGCGCAGTGCTCTTTTTTAAGGCGCAGTGCGCTTTTTTTAGCAGTGCTCCATGCTGCCCTAAACATATGAGATGGGGACACAAGAAAATGTGGATTGAATTCGTTTCATTGCTCTTCTTTAGCCTACTATAGCAATAGTACTACTAAAGCGTAAATGTGGTTGACCCCTCTGTAAGAGTCTGTTGAATTTCATCAGAATATCGGGATTGAAGATACTGTTTGCCTCTAGGCCTAAGCGCCGCAGTGTGTGGATGTATCTCCGCAGTGCGGAAATGGCTATCCGCAGTGAGAGGATGGCTATGGCGCAGTACGGTTTGACGCCATGGAGTAGTAGAAGTAGTAGTAGTAGTAGTTGTTGTTGTAATAGTAGTATTAGTGGTGCTTCTTCTTTTTATTCTTCTTCTTCTTCTTCTTCTTCTTCTTCTTCTTCTTCTTCTAAAAGAAAATAGAGACAGAATATGATGACAATTCTAGAACGGTTTGACACAGCAAAGATGGGGACACAAGAATATGTGGTTTTAATTCATTTCATCACTAATCTGAATTTTTGCATATCTATAGCCTGCTGTAGCCCAAACAGACAGACAGACAGACAGAGCGGGAGAAATAGATAGGCCTATAGCTCTTAAATATAAATTTAAATTTATATTTAAATTTAAATTTATATTTAAATTTAAATGTATATATATATATATATATAGAGAGAGAGAGAGAGAGAGAGAGAGATTGAGAAAGAGAGAGAAAGAGAGAGCGACTCACGTATTTACTTGCTTTTTTTAGCAGTGCTCCATGCTGCAGTAGGCGACATTCAAACTCAATTATTATTAATACTATTATTATTATTATTAGTAGTAGTAGTAGTAGTAGTAGTAGTAGTAGTAGTAGTAGTAGTAGTAGTAGTAGTAGTAGTTGTTGTTGTTGTTGTTGTTGTTGTTGTAATAGTAGTAATAGTAGTGCTAGAAAATATGGTAGTAGTAGTGATCCGTGCTTAGGACGCAGTGCTCTTTTTTTAAGGCGCAGTGCTCTTTTTTTAGCAGTGCTCCATGCTGCAGTAGGCGACTTTCAAACTCAACTATATTAATACTATTATTATTATTATTAGTAGTAGTAGTAGTAGTAGTAGTAGTAGTTGTTGTTGTTGTTGTTGTTGTTGTAATAGTAGTATTAGTAGAGCTAGAAAATGTGGTAGTAATAGTGATCCGTGCTTAGGACGCAGTGCTCTTTTTTAAGGCGCAGTGCTCTTTTTTTAGCAGTGCTCCATGCTGCAGTAGGCGACTTTCAAACTCAACTATATTAATACTATTATTATTATTATTATTAGTAGTAGTAGTAGTAGTAGTAGTAGTAGTAGTTGTTGTTGTTGTTGTAGTAGTATTAGTAGAGCTAGAAAATGTGGTAGTAATAGTGATCCGTGCTTGGGGCGCAGTGCTCTTTTTTTAAGGCGCAGTGCGCTTTTTTTAGCAGTGCTCCATGCTGCAGTAGGTGACTTTCAAACTCAATTATTATTAATACTATTATTATTATTATTAGTAGTAGTAGTAGTTGTTGTTGTTGTTGTATAATAGTATTAGTAGTGCTAGAAAATGTGGTAGTAGTAGTGATCCGTGCTTAGCGCGCAGTGCTCTTTTTTAAGGCGCAGTGCGCTTTTTTTTAGCAGTGCTCCATTCTGCTTTAAACCTATGAGATGGGGACACATGAAAATGTGGATTGAATTCGTTTCATTGGTCTTCTATAGCCTACTATAGCAATAGTACTACTAAAGCGTAAATGTGGTTGACCCCTCTGTTAGAGTCTGTTGAATTTCATCAGAATATCGGGATTGAAGATACTGTTTGCCTATAGGCCTAAGCGCCGCAGTGTGTGGATGGATCTCCGCAGTGCGGAAATGGCTATCCGCAGTGAGAGGATGGCTATGGCGCAGTACGGTTTGACGCCATGGAGTAGTAGAGGCAGTAGTAATAGTTGTTGTTGTTGTTGTAATAGTAGTATTAGTGGTGCTTCTTCTTCTTCTTCTTCTTCTTCTTCTTCTTCTTCTTCTTCTTCTTCTAAAACAAAATAGAGACAGAATATGATGACAATTCTAGTACGGTTTGACACAGCAAAGATGGGGACACAAGAATATGTGGTTTTAATTCATTTCATCACTAATCTGAATTTTTCCATATCTATAGCCTACTGTAGCCCAAACAGACAGACAGACAGACAGACAGACAGACAGACAGACAGAGCGGGGGAAATAGATAGGCCTATAGCTCTTAAATTTAAATTTAAATTTATATTTAAATTTAAAAGTATAAATATATATATATATATAGAGAGAGAGAGAGAGAGAGAGAGAGAGAGAGAGAGAGAGAGAGAGAGAGAGAAAGACAGCTACTCACGTATTTACTTGCTTTTTTAGCAGTGCTCCATGCTGCAGTAGGCGACTTTCAAACTCAATTATTATTAATACTATTATTATTAGTAGTAGTAGTAGTAGTAGTAGTAGTAGTAGTTGTTGTTGTTGTATAATAGTATTAGTAGTGCTAGAAAATGAGGTCGTAGTAGTGATCCGTGCTTAGCGCGCAGTGCTCTTTTTTAAGGCGCAGTGCGCTTTTTTTAGCAGTGCTCCATGCTGCAGTAGGTGACTTTCAAACTCAATTATTATTAATACTATTATTATTATTATTAGTAGTAGTAGTAGTAGTAGTAGTAGTAGTAGTAGTTGTTGTTGTTGTTGTATATAATAGTATTAGTAGTGCTAGAAAATGAGGTAGTAGTAGTGATCCGTGCTTAGCGCGCAGTGCTCTTTTTTAAGGTGCAGTGCGCTTTTTTTAGCAGTGCTCCATTCTGCTTTAAACCTATGAGATGGGGACACATGAAAATGTGGATTGAATTCGTTTCATTGCTCTTCTATAGCCTACTATAGCAATAGTACTACTAAAGCGTAAATGTGGTTGACCTTTCTGTTAGAGTCTGTTGAATTTCATCAGAATATATCGGATTGAAGATACTGTTTGCCTATAGGCCTAAGCGCCGCAGTGTGTGGATGGATCTCCGCAGTGCGGAAATGGCTATCCGCAGTGAGAGGATGGCTATGGCGCAGTACGGTTTGACGCCATGGAGTAGTAGAGGCAGTAGTAATAGTTGTTGTTGTTGTTGTAATAGTAGTATTAGTGGTGCTTCTTCTTCTTCTTCTTCTTCTTCTTCTTCTTCTTCTTCTTCTTCTTCTTCTTTTCTAAAACAAAATAGAGACAGAATATGATGACAATTCTAGTACGGTTTGACACAGCAAAGATGGGGACACAAGAATATGTGGTTTTAATTCATTTCATCACTAATCTGAATTTTTCCATATCTATAGCCTACTGTAGCCCAAACAGACAGACAGACAGACAGACAGAGCGGGGGAAATAGATAGGCCTATAGCTCTTAAATTTAAATTTAAATTTATATTTAACTTTAAATGTATATATATATAGAGAGAGAGAGATATATATATATATATATATATAGAGAGAGAGAGAGAGAGAGAGAGAGAGAGAGAGAGAGAGAGAGAGAGAGAGAGCTACTCACGTATTTACTTGCTTTTTTAGCAGTGCTCCATGCTGCAGTAGGCGACTTTCAAACTCAATTATTATTAATACTATTATTATTATTTTTATTATTATTTATATTATTATTATCATTAGTAGTAGTAGTAGTTGTTGTTGTATAGTAGTAGTATTAGTAGTGCTAGAAAATTTGGTAGTAGTAGTGATCCGTGCTTAGGCGCAGTGCTCTTTTTAAGGCGCAGTGCGCTTTTTTTTTAGCAGTGCTCCATGCTGCCCTAAACCTATGTTCAAACTCAAGTAAGTATTAATACTACGTCAAGATTATAGTGGTAACTTGTCTAAAAGACTGTAGTAGTAACACTTTAAACAAAAATTAAACTAAGTAGCTAGTCTTAAAAAGCCAAGACTTCAGTCGATTCCTGAAAATATCTAGCGACGATGACTCCCGTATGTCAGCAGGAAGCGAGTTCCAGCAGCAGCAGCCACCGGGAAGGCACGATCTCCGACGGTGACAAGACGCGTTCTTGGAACCATATGACCGAAGTCGCGGACGATCTAAGTCGTCTGCGGCCCGCGAGGTCAGAAACACTACGAAACTATGATGCAAGATAATTCGGACCCATCCCGTGAAGGCAGCGATATACAAGAGTTGATAACTTGAACATGATGCGCTCAGGCACTGACAGCCAATGAAGATCAACAAGAAGCGGGGTGACATGATCACATCGGGCCGAACGATAGATAAGACGAGCAGCACAGTTCAAAACAGACTGCAACCGGTCGAAAGAATAG
>JACLAT010000187.1:0-17500 GCA_018105865.1 Metaphire vulgaris | reverse complement strand
GTTGTTGTTGTTGTTGTATAGTAGTATTAGTAGTGCTAGAAAATGTGGTAGCAGTAGTGATCCGTGCTAAGCGCGCAGTGCTCTTTTTTAAGGCGCAGTGCGCTTTTTTTAGCAGTGCTCCATTCTGCCCTAAACCTATGAGATGGGGACACAAGAAAATGTGGATTGAATTCGTTTCATTGCTCTTCTATAGCCTACTATAGCAATAGTACTACTAAAGCGTAAATGTGGTTGACCCCTCTGTTAGAGTCTGTTGAATTTCATCAGAATATCGGGATTGAAGATACTGTTTCCCCATAGGCCTAAGCGCCGCAGTGTGTGGATGGATCTCCGCAGTGCCGAAATGGCTATCCGCAGTGAGAGGATGGCTATGGCGCAGTACGGTTTGACGCCATGGAGTAGTAGAAGTAGTAGTAATAGTTGTTGTTGTTGTTGTAATAGTAGTATTAGTGCTTCTTCTTCTTCTTCTTCTTCTTCTTCTTCTTCTTCTTCTTCTTCTTCTTCTTCTTCTTCTAAAACAAAATAGAGACAGAATATGATGACAATTCTAGTACGGTTTGACACAGCAAAAATGGGGACACAAGAATATGTGGTTTTAATTCATTTCATCACTAATCTGAATTTTTCCAAATCTATAGCCTACTGTAGCCTAAAGACAGACAGACAGACAGACAGACAGACAGACAGACAGAGCTCTTAATAGATAGGCCTATAGCTCTTAAATTTAAATTTAAATTTATATTTAAATTTAAATATATATATATATATATATATATATATATATATAGAGAGAGAGAGAGAGAGAGAGAGAGAGAGAGAGAGAGAGAGAGACTCACGTATTTACTTGCTTTTTTTAGCAGTGCTCCATGCTGCAGTAGGCGACTTTCAAACTCAATTATTATTAATACTATTATTATTATTATTATTATTATTATTATTATTATTAGTAGTAGTAGTAGTAGTTGTTGTTGTTGTTGTAATAGTAGTATTAGTAGTGCTAGAAAATGTGGTAGTAGTAGTGATCCGTGCTTGAGGCGCAGTGGTCTTTTTTTAAGGCGCAGTGCGCTTTTTTTAGCAGTGCTCCATGCTGCAGTAGGTGACTTTCAAACTCAATTAATATTAATACTATTATTATTATTATTATTATTATTATTATTATTATTATTATTAGTAGTAGTAGTAGTAGTAGTAGTAGTAGTAGTAGTAGTAGTAGTAGTAGTAGTTGTTGTTGTTGTTGTATAATAGTATTAGTAGTGCTAGAAAATGTGGTAGTAGTAGTGATCCGTGCTTAGCGCGCAGTGCTCTTTTTTCAGGCGCAGTGCGCTTTTTTTTAGCAGTGCTCCATTCTGCTTTAAACCTATGAGATGGGGACACAAGAAAATGTGGATTGAATTCGTTTCATTGCTCTTCTATAGCCTACTATAGCAATAGTACTACTAAAGCGTAAATGTGGTTGACCCCTCTGTTAGAGTCTGTTGAATTTCATCAGAATATCGGGATTGAAGATACTGTTTGCCTATAGGCCTAAGCGCCGCAGTGTGTGGATGGATCTCCGCAGTGCGGAAATGGCTATCCGCAGTGAGAGGATGGCTATGGCGCAGTACGGTTTGACGCCATGGAGTAGTAGAAGTAGTAGTAGTAGTAGTTGTTGTTGTAATAGTAGTATTAGTGGTGCTTCTTCTTCTTCTTCTTCTTCTTCTAAAACAAAATAGAGACAGAATATGATGACAATTCTAGAACGGTTTGACACAGCAAAGATGGGGACACAAGAATATGTGGTTTTAATTCATTTCATCACTAATCTGAATTTTTGCATATCTATAGCCTGCTGTAGCCCAAACAGACAGACAGACAGACAGACAGACAGAAAGGGAGAGAAATAGATAGGCCTATAGCTCTTAAATATAAATTTAAATTTATATTTAAATTTAAATTTATATTTAAATTTAAATGTATATATATATATATATATATATATAGAGAGAGAGAGAGAGAGAGTGAGAAAGAGAGAGAAAGCGACTCACGTATTTACTTGCTTTTTTAGCAGTGCTCCATGCTGCAGTAGGCGACATTCAAACTCAATTATTATTAATACTATTATTATTATTAGTAGTAGTAGTAGTAGTAGTAGTAGTAGTAGTAGTAGTAGTAGTAGTAGTAGTAGTAGTTGTTGTTGTTGTTGTTGTTGTATAATAGTATTAGTAGTGCTAGAAAATGTGGTAGTAGTAGTGATCCGTGCTTAGCGCGTGCAGTGCTCTTTTTTAAAATTTGCGCAGTGCGTGATCCGTTTTTTTACCAGTGCTCCATTCTGCTTTAAACCTATGAGATGGGGACACAAGAAAATGTGGATTGAATTCGTTTCATTGCTCTTCTATAGCCTACTATAGCAATAGTACTACTAAAGCGTAAATGTGGTTGACCCCTCTGTTAGAGTCTGTTGAATTTCATCAGAATATCGGGATTGAAGATACTGTTTGCCTATAGGCCTAAGCGCCGCAGTGTGTGGATGGATCTCCGCAGTGCGGAAATGGCTATCCGCAGTGAGAGGATGGCTATGGCGCAGTACGGTTTGACGCCATGGAGTAGTAGAAGTAGTAGTAATAGTTGTTGTTGTTGTTGTAATAGTAGTATTAGTGGTGCTTCTTCTTCTTCTTCTTCTTCTTCTTCTTCTTCTTCTTCTTCTTCTTCTAAAACAAAATAGAGACAGAATATGATGACAATTCTAGTACGGTTTGACACAGCAAAGATGGGGACACAAGAATATGTGGTTTTAATTCATTTCATCACTAATCTGAATTTTTGCATATCTATAGCCTGCTGTAGCCCAAACAGACAGACAGACAGACAGACAGACAGACAGACAGGGGAAATAGATAGGCCTATAGCTCTTAAATTTAAATTTAAATTTATATTTAAATTTAAATGTATATATATATATATATATATATATATATAGAGAGAGAGAGAGAGAGAGAGAGAGAGAGAGAGAGAGAGAGAGAGAGCTACTGACGTATTTACTTGCTTTTTTTAGCAGTGCTCCATGCTGCAGTAGGCGACTTTCAAACTCAATTATTATTAATACTATTATTATTATTATTATTAGTAGTAGTAGTAGTAGTAGTAGTAGTAGTAGTAGTAGTTGTTGTTGTTGTTGTTGTTGTAATAGTAGTATTAGTAGTGCTAGAAAATGTGGTAGTAGTAGTGATCCGTGCTTGGGGCGCAGTGCTCTTTTTTAAGGCGCAGTGCGCTTTTTTTAGCAGTGCTCCATGCTGCAGTAGGTGACTTTCAAACTCAATTATTATTAATACTATTATTATTATTTTTATTATTATTTATATTATTATTATCATTAGTAGTAGTAGTAGTAGTAGTGTTGTTGTTGTATAGTAGTATTAGTAGTGCTAGAAAATTTGGTAGTAGTAGTGATCCGTGCTTAGGGCGCAGTGCTCTTTTTTAAGGCGCAGTGCGCTTTTTTAGCAGTGCTCCATGCTGCCCTAAACCTATGAGATGGGGACACAAGAAAATGTGGATTGAATTCGTTTCTTTTGCTCTTCTATAGCCTACTATAGCAATAGTACTACTAAAGCGTAAATGTGGTTGACCCCTCTGTTAGAGTCTGTTGAATTTCATCAGAATATCGGGATTGAAGATACTGTTTGCCTATAGGCCTAAGCGCCGCAGTGTGTGGATGTATCTCCGCAGTGCGGAAATGGCTATCCGCAGTGAGAGGATGGCTATGGCGCAGTACGGTTTGACGCCATGGAGTAGTAGAAGTAGTAGTAGTAGTAGTTGTTGTTGTAATAGTAGTATTAGTGGTGCTTCTTCTTCTTCTTCTTCTTCTTCTTCTTCTTCTTCTTCTTCTTCTTCTTCTTCTAAAACAAAATAGAGACAGAATATGATGACAATTCTAGAACGGTTTGACACAGCAAAGATGGGGACACAAGAATATGTGGTTTTAATTCATTTCATCACTAATCTGAATTTTTGCATATCTATAGCCTGCTGTAGCCCAAACAGACAGACAGACAGACAGACAGACAGAGCGGGAGAAATAGATAGGCCTATAGCTCTTAAATATAAATTTAAATTTAAATTTATATTTAAATTTAAATTTATATTTAAATTTAAATGTATATATATATACACACATATATATATAGAGAGAGAGAGTGATAGAGAGGGAGAAAGAGAGAGCGACTCACGTATTTACTTGCTTTTTTTAGCAGTGCTCCATGCTGCAGTAGGCGACATTCAAACTCAATTATTATTAATACTATTATTATTATTAGTAGTAGTAGTAGTACTAGTAGTAGTAGTAGTAGTAGTACTAGCAGTAGTAGTAGTAGTAGTAGTAGTAGTAGTAGTAGTTGTTGTTGTTGTAATAGTAGTAATAGTAGTGCTAGAAAATATGGTAGTAGTAGTGATCCGTGCTTAGGACGCAGTGCTCTTTTTTTAAGGCGCAGTGCTCTTTTTTTAGCAGTGCTCCATGCTGCAGTAGGCGACTTTCAAACTCAACTATATTAATACTATTATTATTATTAGTAGTAGTAGTAGTAGTAGTAGTAGTAGTAGTTGTTGTTGTTGTAATAGTAGTATTAGTAGATCTAGAAAATGTGGTAGTAGGGCTTGGGGCGCAGTGCTTGGGGCGCAGTGCTCTTTTTTTAAGGCGCAGTGCGCTTTTTTTAGCAGTGCTCCATGCTGCAGTAGGTGACTTTCAAACTCAATTATTATTAATACTACTATTATTATTATTATTATTAGTAGTAGTAGTAGTAGTAGTAGTAGTAGTAGTAGTAGTAGTTGTTGTTGTTGTTGTTGTATAATAGTATTAGTAGTGCTAGAAAATGAGGTAGTAGTAGTGATCCGTGCTTTGCGCGCAGTGCTCTTTTTTTAAGACAGCAGTAGCTTTTTAGCAGTGCTCCATTCTGCTTTAAACCTATGAGATGGGGACACAAGAAACTGTGGATTGAATTCGTTTCATTGCTCTTCTATAGCCTACTATAGCAATAGTACTACTAAAGCGTAAATGTAGTAGTAGTAGTAGTAGTAGTAGTAGTAGTAGTAGTAGTAGTAGTAGTAGTAGTAGTAGTAGTAGTAGTAGTAGTAGTAGTGGTTGTTGTTGTAATAGTAGTAGTAATGCTAGAAGATACCGTAGTGATCCATGCTTAGGACGCAGTGCTCTTTTTTCAAGGAGCAGTGCGCTTTTTTTAAACACTGCTCTTTGCTGCCCTAAACCTATGGGATGGGGACACAAGAAAATGTGGATTGAACTCGTTTTATTACTTTTCTATAGCCTACTATAGCAATAGTAATACTAAAGCGTAAATGTGGATGACCCCTCTGTTAGAGTCTGTTGAATTTCATCAGAATATCGGGATTGAAGATACTGTTTGCCTATAGACCTAACCGCCGCAGTGTGTGAATGGATCTCGGCAGTGCGGAAATGGCTATCCGCAGTGCGAGGATGGCTATGGTGCAGTACGGTTTGACGCCATGGAGATGAGGACACAAGAAAATGTGGATTGAATTTGTTTCATTACTCTTTTATAGCCTACTATAGCAATAGTACTACTAAAGCGTAAATGTGGATGACCCCTCTGTTAGAGTCTGTTGAATTTCATCAGAATATCGGGATTGAAGATACTGTTTGCCTATAGGCCTAACCGCCGCAGTGTGTGGATGGATTCGTCCTGCTAGAGATCGATTTCAAGCACCATATTGAGCCACTATCTTTAGCATTGTTCACTACATTGATATCAATCGCTATTGTAATTGTAGGCCATCGTATTATGTATTTATAGCGCATCCAGCCTGACAACCCCCATTGTTCCATAATGCTAATATTGCACAGTATATGTGCAAATCAACCGCACATTTCAAATTTATTTCATCCTCTTATAGATCGAATTCAAACACCATATTCAGCCACTGCCTTTAGCATCCATTACTACTTTGATATCCTTCGCTATTGCAAACATGGGTGATCACCTTCTGCATTTAAACAGCTCATCCATGACAACCCTCGTTATTCCATAATACTGACTCACTGAAACTGACACGCTGACACACTGAAACTGACACACTGAAAATAACACATTGAAACTGACACACAGAAACTGACACATTGACACAATAAAACTGATCCACTGAAACTGACACACTGAAACTGACATGCTGAAACTGACACACTGAAACTGACACACTGAAACTGACACACTGAAACTGACACACAGACACACTGAAACTGACACAATGAAACTGACACACAGAAACTGACACACAGAAACACTGAAACTGACACACTGAAACTGACACACAGTGACACACTGAAAATGACACAATGACACCCTGAAACTGACACGCTGAAACTGACACACTGTAGTGATCCATGCTTAGGACGCAGTGCTCCTTTTTAAAGGCACAGTGCGCCTTTTTTCTTAACAGAGCTCCATGCTGCCAGAAAGGACTTTCAACCTGATTTATTATTATTATTATTATTATTATTATTATTTGTAGTAGTAGTAGTAGTAGCAGTAGTAGTAGTTGTTGTTGTTGTAATAGTAGTCGTAGTGCTAGAAGATGTCGATGGCGCAGTGCTCTTTTTTCAAAGCGCAGTGCACCTTTTTTCCTTAACAGTGCTCCATGCTGCCCTAAACGACTTTCAACCTGAATTACTATTATTATTATTTATTGTTATTATTATTAGTAGTAGCAGTAGTAGTAGTAGTAATAACAGTAGTAGTAGTAGTAGTAGTTGTTGTTGTTGTAATTGTTGTAGTGGTAGTAGTAGTAGTAGTGCTAGAAGATTTTGAAGGCACAGTGCTCTTTTTTCAAAGCGCAGTGCGCCTTTTTTTCTTAACAGTGCTCCATGCTGCCCTAAACGACTTTCAACCTGAATTACTATTATTATTATTAGTAGTAGTAGTAGTAGTAGTAGTAGTAGTAGTAGTAGTAGTAGTAGTAGTAGTAGTAGTAGTAGTAGTTGTAGTAGTAGTAGTAGTAGTAGAAGAAGATGTCGACGGCCCAGTGCTCTTTTAGCCTGTGGCATGCTTTAATGCGTAAATTGGACATTTAAAAGAACATTTTTAAACTACAGAGAATGGTATTGGCAGACGAGTGAATGGCTAGCACTTTTGACAGAGAAATGAAGAGCACCTGCTAATCAAGGTTTTTTGAAAAATTATGGCCCTATAGCATGTAGATCAAAAGTACTTGGCATTCAGAAGTTTGCCTGCGATATTCTCTAATGCGTAAATTGGACATTTTAAAGGACATTTTTAAACTACAGAGAATGGTATGGGCAGACGTGTGAATGGCTACCACTTCTGACAGAGAAGTAGTAGAAGTAGTAGTTGTTGTTGTTGTAATAGTAGTATTAGTAGTAGTAGTGCTAGAAGATGTCTAAGGCGCAGTGCTCTTTTTTCAAAGCGCAGTGCGCCTTTTTTTCTTAACAGTGCTTCATGCTGCCCTAAACGACTTTCAATCTGAATTACTATTATTATTATTATTAGTAGTAGTAGTAGTAGTAGTAGTAGTAGTAGTAGTAGTAGTAGTAGTAGTAGTAGTAGTAGTGGTTGTTGTTGTAATAGTAGTAGTAATGCTAGAAGATACCGTAGTGATCCATGCTTAGGACGCAGTGCTCTTTTTTCAAGGAGCAGTGCGCTTTTTTTAAACACTGCTCTTTGCTGTCCTAAACCTATGAGATGGGGACACAAGAAAATGTGGATTGAACTCGTTTTATTACTTTTCTATAGCCTACTATAGCAATAGTAATACTAAAGCGTAAATGTGGATGACCCCTCTGTTAGAGTCTGTTGAATTTCATCAGAATATCGGGATTGAAGATACTGTTTGCCTATAGACCTAACCGCCGCAGTGTGTGAATGGATCTCGGCAGTGCGGAAATGGCTATCCGCAGTGCGAGGATGGCTATGGTGCAGTACGGTTTGACGCCATGGAGATGAGGACACAAGAAAATGTGGATTGAATTTGTTTCATTACTCTTTTATAGCCTACTATAGCAATAGTACTACTAAAGCCTAAATGTGGATGACCCCTCTGTTAGAGTCTGTTGAATTTTATCAGAATATCTGGATTGAAGATACTGTTTGCCTATAGGCCTAACCCCCGCAGTGTGTGGATGGATTCGTCCTGCTAGAGATCGATTTCAAGCACCATATTGAGCCACTATCTTTAGCATTGTTCACTACATCGATGTCAATCGCTTTTGTAAATGTAGGCCATCGTCTTATGTATTTATAGCGCATCCAGCCTGACAACCTCCATTGTTCCATAATGCTAATATTGCACAGTATATGTGCAAATCAACCGCACATTTCAAATTTATTTCATCCTCTTATAGATCGAATTCAAACACCATATTCAGCCACTGCATTTAGCATCCATTACTACTTTGATATCATTTGCTAATGTAACCATGGGTGATCACCTTCTGCATTTAAAACAGCTCATCCATGACAACCCTCGTTATTCCATAATACTGACTCACTGAAACTGACACGCTGACACACTGAAACTGACACAATGATACACTGAAATTGACACACTGAAAATAACACATTGAAACTGACACACAGAAACTGACACATTGACACAATAAAACTGATCCACTGAAGCTGGCACACTGAAACTGACACAATGACACACTGAAACTGACACACTGAAACTTACACACTGAAACTGACACACTGAAACTGACACACTGAAACTGACACAATGAAACTGACACACTGACACACTGAAACTGACACACTGAAACTGACACACAGTGACACACTGAAAATGACACAATGACACTCTGAAACTGACACACTGAAACTGACACACTGTAGTGATCCATGCTTAGGACGCAGTGCTCCTTTTTAAAGGCGCAGTGTGCCTTTTTTCTTAACAGTGCTCCATGCTGCCAGAAAGTACTTTCAACCTGATTTATTATTTTTATTATTATTAGTAGTAGTAGTAGTAGCAGTAGTAGTAGTTGTTGTTGTAATAGTAGTCGTAGTGCTAGAAGATGTCAATGGCGCAGTGCTCTTTTTTCAAAGCGCAGTGCGCCTTTTTTTCTTAACAGTGCTCCATGCTGCCCTAAACGACTTTCAACCTGAATTACTATTATTATTATTATTATTTATTATTGTTATTATTAGTAGTAGCAGTAGTAGTAGTAATAGCAGTAGTAGTAGTAGTAGTAGTAGTAGTAGTAGTAGTAGTTGTTGTTGTTATTGTATTAGTAGTAGTATTACTAGTGTTAGAAGATTTTGAAGGCGCAGTGCTCTTTTTTCAAAGCGCAGTGCGCCTTTTTTATTAACAGTGCTCCATGCTGCTATATGGTTCTGAGACTTGGACTCTGCTTACACGAGACTCTGAAAGACTACAGGCATTCCATATGCGCTGCCAGAGACAGATTCTCTGCATTCGCTGGTTCGACTTCGTGACCAACGAAGCAGTCTCCAAACAGACTGCCCTCCTGCCAGTGACAGAAATTATCACGCGACGCCGTCTGTCGCTCTTCGGTCACGTGGCTCGCCAGGACAAGAACATTCCGGCCCATCGCGCTCTCACCTGCGCCATTGCTCGACGCACCGAGACGCGTCCTCCTCCGAGCTGGAGAAGACCTCCTGGCAGACCACGCCGTACATGGCCCCAGCAGATCGGCGATGGTCTTCCTTCCACAATTCTTCATGAATGGCACTCAGCCATCGGTCGCGGTCACAACTCGCGCAACACGAGATTGGCACAACGGACCTCTGTCGTCCATGTGAACAAATGAAATGAAATGAATGAATGCTGCCCTAAACGACTTTCAACCTGAATTACTATTATTATTATTAGTAGTAGTAGTAGTAGAAGTAGCAGTAGTAGTAATAGAAGTAGTAGTAGTAGAAGTAGTAGTAGTTGTTGTAATAGTAGTAGTGCTAGAAGATGTCGACGGCGCAGTGCTCTTTTTTCAAAGCGCAGTGCGCCTTTTTTCTTAACAGTGCTCCATGCTGCCCTAAGCGACTTTCAACCTGAATTACTATTATTATTAGTAGTAGTAGTAGTAGTAGTAGTAGTAATTGTAGTAGTAGTAGTTGAAGTAGTGGTAGTAGTAGTAGTAGTAGTAGTAGTAGTAGTAGTAGTAGTAGTAGTAGTAGTAGTAGTAGTAGTAGTAGTAGTAGTAGTAGTAGTAGTAGTAGTAGTAGTAGTAGTAGAAAAAGAAGATGTCGAAGGCCCAGTGCTCTTTTAGCCTGCGGTATTCTTTAATGCGTAAATTGGACATTTTAAAGAACATTTTTAAACTACAGAGAATGGTATGGGCAGACGTGTGAATGTCTACCACTTCTGACAGAGAAGTAGTAGAAGTAGTAGTTGTTGTTGTTGTAATAGTAGTTTTAATAGTAGTAGTAGTGCTAGAAGATGTCTAAGGCGCAGTGCTCTTTTTTCAAAGCGCAGTGCGCCTTTTTTTCTTAACAGTGCTTCATGCTGCCCTAAACGACTTTCAACCTGAATTACTATTATTATTATTAGTAGTAGTAGTAGTATTAGTATTAGTAGTAGTACTAGTAGTAGTAGTGGTTGTTGTTGTTGTTGTAATAGTAGTAGTAATGCTAGAAGATACCGTAGTGATCCATGCTTAGGACGCAGTGCTCTTTTTTCAATGAGTAGTGCGCTTTTTTTAAACACTGCTCTTTGCTGCCCTAAACCTATGGGATGGGGACACAAGAAAATGTGGATTGAACTCGTTTTATTACTTTTCTATAGCCTACTATAGCAATAGTAATACTAAAGCGTAAATGTGGATGACCCCTCTGTTAGAGTCTGTTGAATTTCATCAGAATATCGGGATTGAAGATACTGTTTGTCTATAGACCTATCCGCCGCAGTGTGTGAATGGATCTCGGCAGTGCGGAAATGGCTATCCGCGGTGCAAGGATGGCTATGGTGCAGTACGGTTTGACGCCATAGAGATGAGGACACAAGAAAATTTTTGATTGAATTTGTTTCATTACTCTTCTATAGCCTACTATAGCAATAGTACTACTAAAGCGTAAATTTGGATGACCCCTCTTTTAGAGTCTGTTGATTTTCATCAGAATATCGGGATTGAAGATACTGTTTGTGCTCTTTTTTAAGGTGCAGTGCGCTTTTTTTTAGCAGTGCTCCATGCTGCAGTAGGCGACTGTCAAACTCAATTATTATTAATACTATTATTATTAGTAGTAGTAGTAGTAGTAGTAGTAGTAGTAGTAGTAGTAGTAGTAGTTGTTGTTGTTGTTGTTGTTGTAATAGTAGTATTAGTAGTGCTAGAAAATGTGGTAGTAGTAGTGATCCGTGCCTAGGGCGCAGTGCTCTTTTTTTAAGCCGCAGTGCGCTTTTTAGCAGTGCTCCATGCAACCCTCCAGGTTGTGTTCGGATGTCGCTGGTGCGAACATGTAACACCACTTCTCAGGGATCGTCTACATTGGCTCCGAGTCCCTGAGCGGATTGTGTTCAAAAGATGCTGGCTGACGTACAGAGCGCTGCATGACCCGTGTTGTCCTGAGTACCTTGCCTCTCTTGTAAAGAGACCGCAGGGTAATGACAGGAGATCTTCGCTCCGCTCGAGTCGTGGCGTTAAACTTCACGTTCCTCCCCCATCCAAGATCGCCAAGTTCGGAGAGAGATCTTTCACTAGGGGTAATCCTATCTTGTGGAACTCTCTTCCTGATGAGACCACCACGGCTGATACTCCCGAGCATTTCATCACGAGATTAAAAACGCATCTGTTTAGGTTGGGTTATAGTTGAGATGTTAAAGCGCTTTTGTTGTGGGCCTCAGCCTTGTTACAGCGCTATAGAAATTGTCAAGGAATGAATGAATGAATGAATGCCCTGGGCGACTTTCAAACTCAATTATTATTAATACTATTATTGTTATTTCTATTATTAGTAGTAGTACTATTAGTAGTAGTAGTAGTTGTTGTTGTTGTAATAGTAGTGCTAGAAAAAGTCGTAGTAGTAGTGATCCATGCTTAGGGCGCAGTGCTCTTTTTTTAAGGCACAGTGCGCTTTTTTTAGCCGTGCTCCATGCTGCAGTAGGCGACTTTCAAACTCTATTATTATTAATACTAGTAGTAGTAGTAGTAGTAGTAGTAGTAGTAGTAGTAGTAGTAGTAGTAGTAGTAGTAGTAGTAGTAGTTGTTGTTGTTGTTGTATAGTAGTATTAGTAGTGCTAGAAAATGTGGTAGTAGTAGTGATCCGTGCTTAGGACGCAGTGCTCTATTTTTAAGGCGCAGTGCGCTTTTTTTAGCAGTGCTCCATGCTGCAGTAGGCGACTTTCAAACTCAATTATTATTAATACTATTATTATTAGTAGTAGTAGTTGTAGTAGTAGTAGTAGTTGTTGTTGTTGTTGTAAACTTGGATGAAAAAGTGGGGGGGCAACAAATATACCTTTCCCTCTTCCCAATGGTAGCCTCTCAAAAAACAGATAGGGGGCTCGATCCTAGGGTTTAGTCTTAGCCTGTTGCAGTTATTAGTTATGGTTTAGGGTTTTCCGTGGCATTTAATTGTGTGATAGATGATTGCTAAGCAACAGCAGCAGTCAGAAAAAGTTATATAGCACCTGCCGACTTGTGGTTGGTGGCTAACGGTTAACAGGTGATTTGGCTTGGCGCCAATCTGCCTACGCAGTGTCCTGCAAGCAGGCGGATTTTGAACGTGCGGCTGTCGGCAGCAGAGGACTTTTATCTCTGATTTTGACTGTCACTTCAGACTTTTGAACCGACCGACCAAGCCGACCAATTGCAGTTAGGATCAAGCGACTCTTGTTGCATGCGTATCGGACGCGATGTTGACATTTATTAGGCGCTTTCCTTCGTCGATCTACCTGATTACTAGCCTTCTATGAGTTAACCAAATTAAGCCGGTTTCGTATGCGATATTTCGATATTTCCGAGATCAATTTTGGAAGCATTTACGGGGTTAAGGTATTTTGGAAATTCACTAGATCCACCATTAATTAAATGTCTGCTGATGGGGAAATTGTAAGTGGTTGAAGGTCGGTAGATCAGATTCAGTGTAAACATATTTTAGCTGCTTATTATTATATTGGGATATTGAATCTTTGATGAGTTAATTTGTTGTATTTACAGTGAAAGTGTTTTTATGGCCATCTGGTGGTAAGAGAGAGTTGCAGATTATGGTTTGTTGTCATTTGATTCAATTTGTTGCCTAGGAGTTAAAAATTTTGTGGAATTTATTTATGAAGTGGCATGTTTGGTGAATAGTTCATGTTGGTTATGCAGCATTCAGGTGTTGAATGGAGTGAATACAGAGAAGAATTCTATGTTAGAAATGGTTTAACTTAAGGACAAGAAATTTAGGATTTTTTCCTATTAAAAGTATTAAACTCAGCACAATCAGTCGCAAAAACCTCATGGTGCACTATTAGGGGAAAATATGCAGAAAATTAGCTAACGGGTGGAAAGGCAAGGGCACCCTTCTCTCCCCTCCAAAAAATACTCCTGCCACTTGATAAATAAGATGGCCATAGAGGAACTGTTATGGGAAAATTGTGCCATCACAGAATGTGCCAGAGGGGTGGGGGTGGTGTTGAATGGGATAGAATGTAACTTTGCCTCAGGGGTAGGTATTGAAGGATAAGAGAAGCATTACTTTTGATATCCCTGCTTTTGTATTCCGTTCCGAGTCCCTTTCCCAAAGTCCTAACCATCCATCAAAAATGTATGGACTGGATTTGGGCCTTTAAAACTGAGATGCATTATCTCATGACCGGGATCTGAGTGCAGCTTATAACCCCGTAACCATTGAGAATGAAGGCGATTGGTAAAGAGGCAATCTGCCCGAGAGAACAGTCAAACTTCTTCAGTTACATGCCAGCAATTAAAAATAATCGCCTACAGTGTTGTACTGCATCAGTAACAAGAGTTCTAAGCCTGACACGGACTGCATTGCTGATCAACCAAGTGATATTTTATATTTCAGGTGTTTTTACGGTAATATAGGTGCAGACATTTGGACTAAATTTGAGAGACAGATTCAGACAAAGAGACTGAAAGAGAATTTATTGTCTTGGAGAATGATTGTCTACTATTGTTAAATTCAGCTTGGAATGAATGTGTTGAGTGCCCGAGCAACAGTGGCACAGAGAGAGAGACAGAGACAGGAAGGATCCAGTCTCTGCTGAGAAAATAAAGTACCTGTCCGAGTGTCCGTGCAATATAGAATGAGATTTTTGGTTGTAGTCTAAACCGTTAAGTGATTAATTATTGATTGCATTGTGTATTGTTTCATTTTCAGGGGATTCCTTGTGCCTTTCGTCTCTCTCTCTCTCTCTCTCTCTCTCTCTCTCTCTCTCTCTCTCTCTCTCTCTCTCTCTCTCTCTCTCTCAGTCTCTGTTCAGTGAACGGATATGATTATAAAATGCTAACATTCTTCTGTCCTTTATAAACGAATCTTTCCTATTATGTCATCGGATATGGACTTGAGTCACCTGACTGCTGAGGAAAAGGAGTCCATATTAGCTGTTCTCGAGAGAGACAATGCACTTCGAAAGGCTGAAGAGCTCAGAATAAAGTATGGAAGCAAAATAATTACGCCAAAGTGTTGAATAATGATGATGATAATAAAAAATTTTTTATTATAATATACGTGAGAATGAACGATGGTCTTGTAAAGTTGACGCGGTAATTTTTGTGCCTATATTTCTTCAGTGATTTCATGGCTTTATGGTAATTTTTTTAATTCTACATAATCATGGACGTCAACTTCTATTAGGCCCCTAGACTCAAGCCCCCCACTTTCTGAAAGGCTACCATAGGAAAATAGGAAGGTATATGGGTTGGGGGCCCCTCTTTTTCATCCAAGTTTGCGCCAACGTATGTATTTAATACATCGGTATACCCGACACATGTCTATTGACACTTTCTGCTGAGCAGCTTTCAGCCTTTTGAGCTTCGAACTCAAATGAGGTTTATAAAGATTAATTTTGTACTTATTGGCAATTGCCGCCGCGTAACTGTAGAAGTTTGGGCGGGGGTGGGGGGCGGGGGCAGGGGTAACTGGAAATGAGTTCAATCAGGTGTGAATAATTAATGGTTTCGGGAGAAATTGTTCTGTTTAGGGGTCTGAAGGACGAATTGCGGGCACTTCGCCTGAGGGGAGTGATGAGGAATGACGGGGAGGCTGCAGAGGGATGCAGCCGATGCGGAGAGCAGTACGGACGGGTGTTCAACAAGGGCGCCGTCTGCGTTCAATGTCTGCAGATGGTCTGCGGTAGGTGTCGCCAGAGTGCACCCGGAGGAGAGTTCCTGTGCATCTACTGTTCCAAGCAAAAGTAGGCAGATATCTTCAATGCTTTAAAAATATTATGAGACAGACGGACAAATAAAGTAAAGTAAAATCTTGTATAAAATAGAAGATATATATATATATATATATATATATATATATATATATATATATATAGAGAGAGAGAGAGAGAGAGAGAGAGAGAGAGAGAGAGTTAATAGGGTCGGTTATGGTGGTGGGGGGGGTGACGGCTCCGACCTCTCAATTGATGGCTTGAAGTGCAGCCACTGGGCAATTCATTTCCGAGTGACTCACGAGATGAGATTTTTGTCTCTGATCAATGTAAAGTGGTGTTGACGACATCAAGTGTTTTCTGATCGTATGTTAATCTTCTTTCTCATCTGATCCGGCCAAAGGGGAATTTTGATAGAAATGAGAAATTCAGTAACTCGAAGGAAAATCAGTAGCTTTGTGAAAATTCCAGTAGCTTCAGTGCATCACTCGTTATAATATACATGAGAATGAATGATGGTCTTGTAAAGTTGACGCGGTATTATTGGTGTTTGCTATTTATTATTTCAACCGACTGTATAAGAAATACATAATGAGTCTATGATGAAGAAATTAGACATTACTCCAATTAGTTTTAAATGCTTTGCAAAAATGAGGATCAGTAAAACAGCGTAATGGCGTATTGTTATATTTGTGGAAAGGTGCTTAGAAAGTTATTTTCTGGGAGCAGCACGTTTTAAAAATAAATTGTCTAATCATTTTCTGCTTGTATTCAATATACAATTTCAGAACCATGCTTTGAGTGTCAAAGGCTTGTTTGTCATTTCAAATGGTCAAGGCATATTAGCTTTAAGAAGGCATTTTACAGGATCTCTGTTTGAGATCAGTCGTGACATGCGCATGGTTTTTCGTCCGTTAGTTCTCCTCCCCTTGCATTTAATTATGCTCGAAATGTCTGTTTGAAATCGCTGCAGCGAACTTGAGGCCAAATGCGGAAACTGGTTTTATTCCAAAATGCCGAAGAAGTCGAACCAAGTCGTGACCGGTTCCGATGTCACGCGAGCGTCGCTTTTGCGCATACGGCCGACACTCAAGAGTCGAAGGAGTGAGTGGCTTGACGTATTGTCCAATCTTGACCTCGTCTTTGTTTTCTGCGTTTTGTCGTCTGCCAAGTTTCTATGCTATTTTGTCCAAGGGTCAATGCGAAGATGTCAGATGAAATAGAATTTTGCAATTTCCACAGTTGGCAAATTGATCGCAAATATGCGTTTCGTATTAATTATATACTTCAGAGCAATCATTTTCGTTACTTTCATCTTATCTAGATGTAGACACATAAGCCAATTAATCTATTAGTTTTGGTGTTCTGTGTGCAAATCACAATGTCAAGTTTCATGTCAATGCTTGAAAATATATTTTAAATTTCGGCTTTGCTGCTTGAAGTGAAGTTGCTTCACGGTTAATGAATTTTTTCCACCAATGAACACCGATGTACCAGTCTGAATTTGGGGTGATGGTGCTTGGTTTCATCGTGCCTTTGGCTTTTCTTGTCGTTTTGCTTTACTTTACGTGCAGCAGCTTTACATTTATTTATCAATATTCATTTGGTAGATATTTTAAGATGGAAACTACTAACACTTTGGTTCAGAAATCGATCATCATCATCACCATGCTTGGTTTCATTTTAAAGCTTTTTTGTATGCTTTCCTTTTGGTTTATGGAGATGAGATTAACTGTTGATTTTTACCTGCGTGGATGGCTTTTGTGTGAAAATTCCTTATTGACCGTCTACACTTGGTAACTGGCGATTGTTGCAAAACAGATCAATTTCTGTGCACTGCTGCGATTGATGATTTGTCCGCTTCTAGTTTCTCCGATGATGTTTGCACCTGAGTTTTGAGTTTTCAACATTGTCATCGGCAGAGTATAGATGCCTTGCAACGTCGTTGCAGTATTCATTGCAGTCAGTGTTGCCGATAGATGCAACGGTTGTCATGCGCAGTGAATGCAGCCAGAGCACGCACACACACACACACACATGGACTGGATGCTGAGACTGCAGTGGGCGGCACGCAGCACCCGCTTTGTTGGCGTGTGAGTCGGCAATGGTTAACTGTCGTTCCTGAAATCACGGCTTTGCAGTCCGCTGCAACATTGGTCCCATGCGGTGTGCCAGTTGAATTTCACGCCGGCGATATGTT
>JACLAT010000186.1:0-40000 GCA_018105865.1 Metaphire vulgaris | reverse complement strand
TAATCAAGTTTTTTCCAAACTTAGGCCACTATCTCTTGTATATCAAAAGTTCTTGGCATTCAGAATTTTTCCTGTGGTATTTTCTATTGCGTAAATTGGACATTTTTAAACTACAGAGAATTGTATTAGCAGACGTGTGAATGGTTAGCACGTTTGACTGGCAAGTGAAGAGCACCTGGAAATCAAGATTTTTCAAAAATTAGGTCACTATCTCTTGTATATCAAAAGTTCTTGGCATTCAGAATTTTTCCTGTGGTATTTTCTATTGCATAAATTGGACATTTTTAACTTCTCAGCCAGGGATGGCATAGTTCGATTGTGTTGATTTGCATCTGTTTGCCCAAAGTAGCCTACCACAGTTTATGACTTCATTCATTTGAAAGGCTATTATTATTATTATTATTATTATTACTATTATTATTATTATTACTATTATTATTATTATTATTATTATTATGGGGCTGTCCATTAATTACGTCAACAATTTAGGGGGGAGGGGTTTTTAAAAAGTTTGACAGTTGTTGACAGAGGGAGCCTCGGGGAGGAGGGGGTCAAGAGAAGTTGACGTCAACAATTTCACTTTTTACAAATAATCAAAATATAGGAAATTTCATGTAATACTACTTATTGCAATGGAAAAAAGCATGGCAAAAAAGAAAATGGTCATCACCACCACATTTTGACACTCGATGAGCAAAACAGGAAAAAATGGTCATCACCACAAAAAATAATAACCTGGTTATTGGGACCTGTCATTGATCTTGGGAGGGTAAAAGTTTTGACGTAATTATGGAAGGGGTAAGGAAAAGTTGACAGTGGTTAACAAGGGAGGGGTCAAAAATGCCCAAAATTGTTGACATAATTAATGGACAGCCCCTATTATTATTATTATTATTATTATTATTATTATTATTATTATTATTATTATTATTATTATTATTGTTATTATTATTATTATTATTATTATTATTGTTGTTATTATTATTATTGTTATTGTTATTATTATTATTATTATTATTATTATTATTATTATTAGGCCCCCTATAGCGATTTTAGATTATCGTCTGCCTGTTCAAGTTTTCTGATCCAATGACTGTTGTTTTTATCATTTATCTTTAGCCTACTTTTGCATAGTAATAACTAAATAAATAATACCATCAAATACGGTAGCGGGTCACACAGAACCGTACCCTGCAGTGCTTTATTAAAACCGAGTATGCGCTATAACCGAGTCCGTTATAACGAAATTCTACTGTAGGTCCTTACCTGGGGCCCCTCCGAACACCGTCGTGTGGGTAAGTAAGATCGCCGCTTGAGTGTTGGTCTTGCCTTCGCTTTGTCCGAACACCATCGCGTTACGAACGGCCTCGTTCGTAAGATAGTCGCCGAGGCCGAACCGTACGGTGGCGTTGTCGGCGTACGTCACGACGGACACGTGCACCCGGTCGGGACCAACGGGAAGGCCGTAGACCACGTGACGGGCGAACGAGATGACAGATTCGTGGACTTCCTTTAGGCTCCCGGACAGGTCGAGAACCAGGGCAACGTCGATGATAGCCGGGCAGTCTGTTTGGAAACGAAAGGTTTGTTTAACCCCTTAACCGTGTATTTAACTGTAACTCAATGTTAAATGGACGGATATATCCGGGATCCCCAGTTACGGGGTTAATCAATCAATCAATCAATCAATCAATCAATCAATCAATCAATTTTTATTTCTGAAGATTATACAGGTTAAAACAGGTTGTTTCAATTACTTATAACCAAATTGTACCTTGGAATTATTCAATCGATACAAAAGAGCTTCGTTACAGCGTACTTAGCAGGTCCATAAAATTTAGAACGGTATATCCGAGGTTAGGTATATCCAATGACATCCAATACAGTAGCACATCAAATTGGACCGTACATTGTACAGTACGTTATACGTTATAACCGAGTCCGTTATATCCATGGGCGCCCACAGAAATTCTTCCAGGAGGGGGCAAAACACATACACAATGGTCACGCTTAATATTTTAGCAAGGCTTTCAAATTTCAATGTGAAATATTGTCATTTGCATTTTTCAGGAGGGGCAAGTGCCCCCTCTTGCCTCAATGTGCGGGCGCCCATGGTTATATCGAAGTTTTACTGTATTTATTACCTCTCAAACTAAATAGCGGTCTATTTGGCGCTGTGCTCCCTGCTCCCGTCAGAACAGCAGTCAAAAAACGCCGAGCGCGGTTAGCATTTGGCTGGGTGGCCATCCGGAATCGAGTCGTGGTGTATTCAGAGCCACTCTAGGCTAAACCTGAGTTTTTATTGTACAGTTTCTTCAAATAAGGAAATAACTGATTCCACTAACTTCGTTCGCAATTCAGTCCGGCGAAAGATCGCGGACAATCGCAGACATACATCAGGAAAGTCTGCCTGCAAGTTCCTTGATTCTGACACGGGTTGCTCGCACATAAGTCACGACCTGAAACAGCATTCATTCAGACTAATGCAGAAATAAGCAGCCTACTTTCTATAGCGCTGATGAGGCTTCATTCGTACTTGGAGACAGAACGTTGGATACATAACGTTGGATACATAACGTTGGAGAGTTTCGTACAGATTAGCTTTTTCTCCAGTGCTTTTTTCTCATCCTCATATCTCTTTCTGTCCTGCTCATCATCATCATCATCATCATCATCATCATCATCATCATCATAACCACCCAGGGGCGTAGCTATGGTGTCCGACGCCCGGAGACAAAACATCCTGATGGCGCCCCTTGAACTTTAAAACTTTAAAATTTAAGAAACCCTAATCTCAGAAAAATTCTGACACGCAGAAAAGGTCGTCACTATTGATCGTCAACTGAAAAGGACAAAAAAACAGATTGCCTTAACTACATTAGCGTCGCCACGGGGGAGGGGCAAATGGGGGCAACTGACTCCCCCAACCTGCCCCAGACCACCTACCAGATTCGCGCAAATCCGGTGAGAAAGTTTTCGTGGAGGGGGATGGGAAGGGGGGGGGTAAAAATCTAACACGCCAACCCTCTTTTGCCCCCAACCAAAAATTCCTGGCGACGCCACTGCACAGCTATATTGACGAATCGTTTTACTTTCTTCCTACCCAAACCCCATTTTGGCGCCCCTAAACCCGATTTTGGCGCCCCCACCATCTCGGCGCCCGGGGACATATGTACCCCCACCCACTAGCTGCTATGCCTCTATGCTATGCCACGACCACCACCACCAACAACAACAACAACAGCAACAACAGCAACAACAACAACAGCAACATCATCGTCGAAAGGTGTAATGCAGAAGCTCACCGTTCAGTGTTTATTCCAGGCCTTCTCTGGAGGGAATTTCCCTCCCAAAGTTTTAAAATCCCCCAATTTTTAAATGTTGGCTGGGGGTGGAAATTCCCTCCTCCCCGCGAAAAAACTGTGGAGACTCAGACCTTGTCCCCCTCCCGCCCCCAAACATTTCATAATCCTCACCCCCAATGTCAAGGCGGCTAGAATAAACACTGCTGACCGTTGCACGTAGCTGCTACGATGCGATCGCTCAGTCGAGGCAGGTCCTGCCAGCTGGAAACGACGAACACCGTCTGGTCGACCGGGTCCGAGGCGATGCCCCGCAGTTCGTAGAGGTTGGCATCGGTTCCCACTCCGAAGACGACGACGAAGATGCCCCCGTTGCGGGCGGCGATCGAAGTGGGGACGTTCCGCTGGGTGTCGACGTTCGAATTCCCGTCGGACATTACGATAGCCATGTTGGGAACGTCCGGTCTGTCGCCGTTTTCCACAGTAAATAGCTGGTCTTTCTGAAATTTAATAATAATAATAATAATAATAATAATAATAATAATAATAATAAGTAGTAGTAGTAGTAGTAGTAGTAGTGGCGCAGCCAATGGGAGCTTGGGGGTTAAATCCCCTTTGGCTGCCGACGAAAATAATTTTTTATGTGTTTCCATACATTTTCATTTTGTTTTGCGGATGCAGTTTTGGGGGCAACGCCACCCTTGAGAGTTCCGACGGAAAATAATTTGTAAGCGCTATAGAGTAAAGACGTGAGGTAACGACCATTTTTGCCTGTCGAGATTTTATCAAAGTTGGTCATGATCAAAACCAAATCCCCCCTTCCGGAAATCCTGGCTACGCCACTGATAATAACAACAACATCATAATAATGCTCTCTGCCAATTCATTAGTGGCAATAGCTAATAATAATAATAATAATAATAATAATAATAATAATAATAATAATAATAATAATAATAATAATAATGATGATGATGATGACGACGACGATGATGATGATGATGATAATAATAAATTATAATTATAATAATCAGCAACAGCAGCATCATCGTCATCTTCATCAACATCATCATCATCATTATCATCATCACGATAACTGAAATCTAAGTGGCTTAGTAAGACTTCTTCTGCGTTGAAAATCAGTCACCCATGTATCCCTCTATTCCAACTACAGCTACAGCAGTTATCCTGATTATACAAAAACAAATACAGTTCGCATGCAGTTGGCCTACACTACGCCAAAACAGCACACATATTGAACAAATTGAACAAATATAAACGAATGGTCAGTGTTCTACCATCATCGCAAGGCCACTGGCTGTGTTGGTCCTATTACCGACGAAGCTGATCCGTTGGATTGCCACCTGTACGTCCTGTTTCGTGGAGTAGGTGTTCAGGTAGAACTGCAGGTAGGCTACGTTGCTGTACTTGACGGCCGCCACCCGCGTCTTCGAGGCCGAAACCTCGAACTGGTCGACCAGGGAGTTGACGTACTCGATGACCTTTGGAAAACGTTCGCTGCGGATGCTGCCGGAGGCATCCAGAACCAGCGCTATGTCCAGTCTTCCATCGCACCCTGGATTATAGCATCGAATAGCAGCAGTCAAACGCTATCGAATCCGCTACCAGTATTTAGCCTATACAATTGATCTTTATGTCTAAACGAATAGTGCCATCCGGTGCATTGGCGGATCTAGAGGAATTTGGTCTGGAGGCGTAGCCACAAGGGGCCCTGGAGGGGGTGGACGGGACCCATATTCTGGCTGGGAGTAGCGCAAAACCGTCGAGTCATTTGGGAGAGGGAGTAGGCAGCATGATAGAAGTGAATGTGTAATTGTGGACAGAACTCTGGCTGATTTCTGGAATGACCTGGTCTTCTGAGGATGGATTTTGAAGTACCATCGATTGATACCCTTGGGTATTAGAACTGGTGCTAAAGAAGTGCATTATTATTATTATTATTATCATCATCATCATCATCATCATCATCATCATCATCATCATCATCATCATCATCATTATTATTATTATTATTATTATTATTATTATTTACGTGCTTACCGCGTTCGCAGTTCGTTCCTGTCGTTCCATTTCTGCAGTTACATTGGTAGCCGTTTATCTGATCCGTGCACAGACCGCCGCCAGCGCAAGGATTAGAACTGCATTCATCAACGTCTACAAACACCGCGCGGAAAATGCGATCGAATTTCGGAACAAGGGTCATTCTCTCGATACAAATATACAGTAGGACTTCGTTATAGCGTACTTCGCGCAGTGTTTATTCTAGCCACCTTGACATTGGGGGATTTTGGAATGTTTGGGGGGGGGACAAGGTCTGAGCCTCTAAAAATCTTGTCAAGCAAAAAAGGTCATCCACCCTCCTGAAATTCCCTGGCAAGCAGAGAAGTTGTTGTCATCCTTACATTTTTATATTTCCCCTCTTCAAAAAATAAAACCCCCCGTCGTCACACTTTGGGGGGATTTTCTATCTCCCCATGCAACATATAAAAAATTTGGGGGAGAATTTTTTTAACTTTGGGGGAAAATTCCCCCCCTAGAGAAGGCCTAGAATAAACACTGTATTTCGCGAGTCTGTAAAATTGAATACGTTATATTCGAGGTACAGTACGTAATATATAATGCAATCCATTGTTCTCACTGTTGCAAGAGGCGTGAAGCAGATTCGCTTCGGTTGTGTTCAGCGAATCGAAGTCCGTGACGTTGAGGCAGTTACTGGTTGTCGGTTGGCTGGCAACGACGGACATCTCGAAGGGATCGGTGTCCGGTCCTACGGCGACCGTCAGCAGCGCTACGCCGGCGAGGCGCGTCAGCGAGGCCTCCTGAATGGTCGCCGTGAGGTTCGTGGACTTCGCAAAGTTCAGCACAACGCCTATCTTGGTGACCGTGGGTCGACCCTGGTCGACCAGCTCTTCCCTCAGTGCCCGCAGACCAGACGCTGGATTATTCGTAGCCGCTCTATAAATAAGAAAACAACTCGGGTTTAAATATGATTGTAACTATAACTACTACAGTCTACTGCCACTGCTATTGCTATTGCTGCTGCTGCTACTACTACTACTACTTCTACTAATAGTGCTATGCCGGCGAGGCGCGTCAGCGAACCCACTACTACTACTACTACTACTACTACTACTACTGCTGCTACTACTACTACTACTGCTACTGCTGCTGCTGCTACTACTGCTGCCTGCCTGCTGCTGCTGCTGCTACTGCTGCTGCTGCTGCTACTGGGCCTGCTGCTACTGCTACTACTGCTACTACTGCTACTGCTGCTACTACTACTACTACTACTACTACTACTACTACTGGGCCTACTACTACCAATAATAATAATAATAATAATAATAATAATAATAATAATAATAATAATAATAATAATAATAATAATAATAATAATAATAATAATAATAATAATAATAATAATAATAATAATAATAATAATGAACTAAAACTGCTATTACTAATACTATTACTAATACTACTGCTGCAACTACAACAGCTGTTTCTACTATTACTGTCATTTCCTGGATCTTATTAGATGTAGTCTTACGGATACGGTCCACTGATCTGATTGAGGACCGCGCTGACGTTGACGGAATCGTTCAGGTGGAAGCGAAAGGAAGCGGAGTCGGAAAACGTGAGGACGGCCACTCGACTGCTGGAGGACAGGAAGTCCAGAGTCATGCGACTGACGAAATCCAGAAGCTTCCGGAAATTGGCCGGACCCGCTCTGCCGGACGACGCCACTGCGAAGACTATGTCAGCAGACTGTCGACATACTGCAAAACAGGCAGTCACGCGTTCTGGAAGTGTAGAATGTACTCACTTTTGCACATAAAGCAATATTACTAACGTTATTTCAAATGGTTTAGGAGGCTAAGTTAGCCTGTGTGAAAATCACTATAATAATATAATAATTAATTTTACGTTTAGCCTAATAACCTAGTTTTTTCCACATGCACCTTTACTATAATTGCAGAGTATTTTCTTCTATAGACTTTAGGCCTGCCGTGTTCGGAGATGTGAAAAAATGGAAAGGCGACTGGAGTTGCACGACAAATAAAATTTGTCATTTTGAATCGGCATATGCCGCTGCAAACATTTCTCTTTTAAAATAACGCAAAAGACATTTACGTTATTTCGGACGCAAGAGACATTTACGTTATTTGAAAAGAGAATTTTTGCAGTAGCATATGCCAATTTGAAATGACAAATTCCACCTGCCATGCGACTCCAGTCGCCTTTTCATTTTTCACGCCTCGAAACAGGCTAGGCTTAAATAAGAACTTGCTCCAGAATAAAAGTAGCAAAATTAAATTCTATTATTGTTTTCTTAAACTGATAATTCTCTTATTGACATGAGCGGTAGAATGACAGTTTAAGATATATTTGTGAATTGAAAACTGTGGATGCACTGAATGGTTCTCGCTATGCTTGTGCAGGTGTTTTATATCGAAGCACCGTCTTGCGATGTGCATAAAACGGCAAATTAAGAATCCAGCTAAAAAACTTGGAAGGAAAGAAGCTCAACATTTTCAAGTTCACAGAGATGCAACACTCTTTTTTCAAATTAATTTCAGTAGAAAGTTAGAAATCATATTATTTTAGTACGTTACGTACATCGTCACAGACTTACTTTCTTGGCAGTTTATTCCGGCAAAACCAGAAGTGCATTGACAGATATAAGATGAACCATCGCGAAGACAGGTTCCTCCGTTTAAACAGCGATTACTGGAACACGCATTAACATCTGAAAGATTAAAGCATCTAGTAAATTCTTCTACAATAAAGAAATCACTTAAAAGAGTACTTTCAAGGCTATTTTTAGCATATGCGGCTCCACAGGGAGGCCCGGGGGCGCCGTACCCCTCTTTTTAATTCCTCCCCTGTGACCCTCATCCTGTAGTGTTTTCATTTTTAAGCAACAAGAGACTAGTCCTGGTTTATTTTTTTAAATAACTGGAGCCCCATGCTTAGAAGTTGCTCAACAGCGTCCCCCCTTTGCCAAATCCTGGATCCGCCAATTATCTCTAAGTTTAGAAAAACCATAGACCATATTTAAAGCTTATTCTCTGACTCAGTTACGTCTCTGTCTTTCTCTTTCTCTCTATCTCTCTCTGGCGCTAGGACAAAATGTCTGCGGACAAAATCTCACGGACTAAGGGACAAAATGCCAGCGGATAAAATCATAAAATGTCAACGGACAAAATGTAGGCCTAACCCTGACTCTAACCTTAACCCTAAACCGTGACATTTTGTCCGTGACATTTTGTCTGTGACATTTTGTTCGCGGACATTTTGTTCGGCCATGCGCTCTCTCTCTCTCTCTTTCTCTAAACGTGTGTTTATGAATCAATTAATTAAATATAATAGAATTGAAAAGTTCCTCACTATTGCAGTAGATGTCCTGTACAGCCCTGGTGACGTTGACAAGACCCTGAAAATTGGCGACGAAGAGGGCATTTGCCGTGTACGGTTGACTGACAATGTTCTGGACCTCGTACACGTTCAGCCAACTGCCGACAGCAACGACCGTCAAATGTATTCCGGCCTTTCTGCAAACGGCAGCTTCGGTCAGCGTTGCCTGTTCGTTGTTTGAACCGATGTTGGTGATTAGTATGATGTGGTTGGGATAGTCGGTCCTGTCGCCGCCAGCAGAGATGCTGAATATCTCGGTGCGGGTGTATTGCAAGGCAGCTGCAACGTTCGAACCTCCTGAAGTGTAGGTGAGATTGTTGATGGCCGATATAAGACCAGACCTGTAAACAGATCGCAGAACGACTTGATTTGCTAATCAATCTATCAATTTGCTAATCAGTGACTTAGGAGGCTAAGTTATCCTGTATGAAAACCGCAACGATAATAATTAATTGTTGCTCTTACTGTAGCATATTAAAACGCGCTTCTCTTAGAGATAAAGTTCTTGAAACTGCTTCAACTGTTACATGACTTTGCGTCCAAACTATTCCAGTTATCCACAACTCTTGCGCTAACGATATTTTCTTTCTTAGTCCCATCGTCTGCTTGAAAAATTCGCACGAGTGGCCTTATGTGCTGCTACAGTGGGTTAATGCAAAGAATCGCTCGTACATTACATCAACATGTATTTTCTCAGTCATTGTTTTCATGCTTCTATTAAACCACCTCTCTCTCTCTCTCTCTCTCTCTCTCTCTCTCTCTCTCTCTCTCTCTCTCTCTATCATTTCTCTCTCTTCTAATGTTATCAACTCACCTTACTGAAAACCATTCAGATCCACTGCATAGTCATGATTTCAGCAGTTTAGTAAAATGTAGAGGATCGGGAAAGGACTAATATTTGAACGCGAGGCCACATTTCGAATTAGGTTCGACTTAAATTAAGGCTAATTAAGTAACATTCTGCAAAATGAACGATTAAACGATTATAAAATTAATAATCTCAAATTGATCCATCACAGAAATAATGTTCCTAGGTGATATTTGAAATCAATCAGTTAAGATTTCGGAAATGGAAAAATCCTTAAGTCATTCTAGCAAGTATTTCGGAATTATTATAGTGACCCGGATTAAACAGAACCTTGACGAATACAGTTTCCTAAACCATGACTTATTTTCTGACCCAAACCAACCCACCATTAATATGAAAAAGTCTGACCCAACCCAACCCACGCATTAACCCAACCAACGGACATGTCTGAATTATAGTGACCCGGATTAACCCCTTAGCCGTGTATTTAACTGTAACTCAATGTAAAATGGACGGATATATCCGGAATCCTCAGTTCAGGGGTTAACACAGAACCTTGACGAATACTGATTGAGGCCGATGTGTTGCTCCACAGTGTTCGTAAAGATAACGACGCCGAACCGCATCTGGTCCGCTGATGATACGGCGACGACCATAAACTGTTTCACCAGATCAAATTGGTTCCAGTCAACGGTAACTGACATCGACACGGCAAATACAACATCAGCCCCCGACGTGCAATCTACAGCAGTCAAAATACAAAATCCCACATAAATCTTGTTTTATTCGATACTAAAATCTACTAACAGGAAAACTAGAGGGGAAAAGAGCAAGAGGAAGACAAAGAAATGAAGTTTACCGACAGCCTAAGAGAAGCGACAAGAACTACAGACAACATCGAACTGATAAGGAAAGCCAGAAACAGAGAAGATTGGAAATCCATGGTCGCCGACATAGCAATACGTGGCACATGAAGAAGAGAAGAAGAACATCTACTAAAACCGAATTTTACCCCAGTACGTGCTTTATCCAGACTTCAGGCCTTTTGGCGGAGGGGGTGAATTGACTCGGCTGGAGGGGAAGAGACGCAGTTCAGTGCAAAAATTTGCGTCAGTGCTGAGATTTCGGGTAATTTTGGGGTGGGGATTTCCCCTATCAGAACTGTATAAAACACTGTTTACCCCAATTAACATTTATCTCAAAACTAGTGCTACTAAAAACTAATCCATCTTGATAATTTCCTCAAATCTAACATCGTCAAATGCGTAACTACAGTAAGTCATTACAAGTATTCAGATTTGAGTACGAGTACTCTAGATAAATAATTAAGTATAATGATAAGTACAATACTGTAGAACTTCGTTATAACGTAATTAACAGGTTTTTAAATTTTAGTACGTTATATACGAGGTACTTTATATCCATTGCCATCCAATACGATTGCACATTACCCGGGCCGTACATTGCAGAATGTTATAACCGAGTATATGTCATAACCGAGTCCGTTATAACGAAGTTCTACTAATAGAAGTACTATAATTAATACTTGATACTATAATTAATACTTGATACTATAATTAATACTTGATACTATAGTTAATACTTGATACTTTTCATGCTTATAAGAAAACCGGTGATAGCATTAAATTACTGACTGAAGGGGAAACCGGTGTAAATTCACCTTGTGCAGGTGAAGAAGAAATTGTTGTTGGAGTTGGGAGGTAACTCTCCGATAAGCCAATGGATACCGTCGAAGTGATTGGATTATCCTGACTCGAAGAACCAATAATTTCCACGGACGGTGGAGACGAAGGCACCGACGGCGACGACGTCGACCGGCCGACATCGATGAAAGTCGAGGGCGAAGTAGTCGCCGTTGACCCTCCTCCCGCTTCGGTCGATTCGGGTGAGATGCTTGCCGACGATGAAGCCACCATCGCAGGCGAAGTGAACTCTGTTGAAGAGTCCGAGCCAGGATAGGATTCCGTCGAAGGAGGAAGAGGAGGACCAGGCGTCGACGATGGACCGGCAGCAGGGCTCGTCGGAAGGGAAGACGGCGAGGCGGTGGAAGAACTCGTGCCGCTCTGGTTGAACACGGGAAGAGACGGGGACACGGCGCCGATTAGTGTCTTGTCTGAAGGGCTGGTCGAAGCCGGAGATCCGGTCCGTGAAGAAGGGGAAGACGGCGATGCCTCCTGGCCAGTCGGCGGCGTGCTGCCTCCGGCCGATCCAGGAGTCACAGTTGTTGACGGTATGCGGTCGGAAGGAGACGATTCTCCTGGCGGAGACACGGTGGAAGTCTCGTTCTGCTCCGACGCGGCGCGGGTCGAAGAGGCGGCACCAATCTCCGTATTATCTGCCGGAGAAGAAGGGGAAGGAAAAGGAGAGGGAGAAGGAGGAGACGAAGCAGCAGGACTAGAGGACGGAAACTCAGTTACGGCGTTTGTAGAACTAGCCTCTGTTACAGCGTTTGTAGAACTGGCCTCTGTTACAGCGTTTGTAGAACTAGCCTCTGTTACGGCGTTTGTAGAACTAGCCCCTGTTACGGCGTTTATAGAACTAGCCTCTGTTACAGCGTTTGTAGAACTAGCCTCTGTTACAGCGTTTGTAGAACTAGCCTCTGTTACAGCGTTTGTAGAACTAGCCTCTGTTACAGCGTTTGTAGAACTAGCCTCTGTTACAGCGTTTGTAGAACTAGCCTCTGTTACGGCGTTTGTAGAACTAGCCTCTGTTACAGCGTTTGTAGAACTAGCCTCTGTTACAGCGTTTGTAGAACTAGCCTCTGTTACAGCGTTTGTAGAACTAGCCTCTGTTACGGCGTTTGTAGAACTAGCCTCTGTTACAGCGTTTGTAGAACTAGCCTCTGTTACGGCGTTTGTAGAACTAGCCTCTGTTACGGCGTTTGTAGAACTGGCCTCAGTTGTAGCGTTTGTAGAGATAACCTCAGTTACAGCGTTTGTAGAACTAGCCTCTGTTACAGCGTTTGTAGAACTGGCCTCAGTTGTAGCGTTTGTAGAGATAACCTCAGTTACAGCGTTTGTAGAACTGGCCTCAGTTGTAGCGCTTGTAAAGATAACCTCAGTTACAGCGTTTGTGTCTGATTCACTGGAAGTTGCCGCCGTCGATTCTGAAATTATATTTTCCGACGTCGACAGTGGAGCAGAATTCGTAGAAGTCGAACGATTTTCATGTTCACTAGTTGTTGTTGTTGTTGTTGTTGTTGTTGTTGTTGAAGTTTCGTGAATTGAACCCGAATTAGGCATCGAAATAGTGTCAAGCGAAGTCGATATTTCAGATGGTACGGTTGACGTCGAAGAGACAGAAGCTTCGGATGACTCGCTACTGTACGTCGCAGAAGTCGGCGCACCAAGCGGAGTAGTAGGTGACGTCACAGGTGAGGTAGATGATGATGATGATGATGACGGCGACGACGACAGAATCTGGCTTGACGCAACCGACGGACTTTCTGACGTTTCGACAGGTGTATTGTGAAGAGTAGTACCTGAAGTACCTGAAGCAGGTGCTCCAAAAGTAGAAGAAGAAGTCGTATCAATCGCATGTATGGTACTTGATATTACGGTGGTTGGCACGGAAATTGTTTCTGCAGTTTCCGATGCTGTGCTGAAAAGACTTGTCGATTGGACGGTTGACGAATAATTGTTTCCAGAAATCTGGCAGGTTTTGTCGTTTACGACGCTGTTTTTCACTAAATCGAGACTGTCGAAGTTTTCGACGAACACGTAATTGTCGGACGCTGGTTGCGTTACAATCGACTTTAATAACGTGTCGTTAACCTTTAAAATAAAATAAATATTAAATGGTACAGTAATAATAACATGATATTAAATAATGATTATAGGCCTAACCCTACTTGTGAGGCGGAAAATGGCGAATTCCCCCCTATTCTGGAATCCTGGCTACGCCACTGGACTTAAAACTCGGTGGATTTGATGGTACTTTCTCACCTTATCAGTAACTCCGACTGCGATGATTTTGATGTTCATCGCCTTGATGAGATCTACTTCGTCGGTCAATGTGTCCCGATCGAAGTTCGGATTTCCGTCCGTCAGAAGGATCATGATCTTGGCGACACCGTCGCGGGCGCCGTGGCTGGCGTCGAACAGCCGCGTTCGGGCGACACGCAGACCGCCGGTCGTGTTCGTGTTCTCGCCCTTGTACCCGATCAGATCGACGCCGGCAAGGACCTGGGGCTCCGTCGGATAGGCGAGAAAGTCAAAGTCCAGGTAGCCTTTGTTTCCTGAAGTTTCAAATATTAGAAACGCAATGTTCAGGACTGCCTCAGACGTCTTAAGTTCAGAAAGTATTATCTAATATGAACAATTTCTTGCCAACAACAACAACAACAACTACTACTACTACTACTACTGTTGGACTAGGCCGTCGACCAGACGGATCCTGAATCTACGTGGGTTGGTGTGTTCTCTTTTGTTGTTTGACTATGTACTAGTCCTACTACTACTACTACTACTACTACTACTACTACTACTACTACTACTACTACTACTACTACTACTAATAATAATAATAATATTAATAATAATAATAATACCACTACCACTACATGTACTTACTAATACTATTACCACCACCATCACCCCTACTAATACTTCTATTATTATTATTATTATTATTATTATTGCTACCACTACTACTACTACTACTACTACTACTACTACTACTACTACTACTACTACTACTACTACTACTACTACTATTACTACGAGAGTGATATTCTTCTTGTATGTACTGATTTCTGAAAAATAGTTTGCACCCTTAATTGCTGCGCACTTACAGCGTACCTTTCTTCACTTTGTGAATGACTTAACGTTCGTTAACGATAATAATCATCATCATCATTCACTTTCGTAGCACCAACAATTCTAACGCCAGAAAGGCGTCAATGCATCATTCATCCGATAGCACACCAAATCCGCCCATCAAAAAAAAAATTCCACAGATCCGAATAATAGGCCTATTACGAAGCTGAGTTACCGAAGTCGACAGCGCCGATGCGCGTTCCATTTGGTCCAACGTTGAGCAGACGAACGAGAGATTTGACGAAATTCATCATGAGAAGCCAGTTGCTCCCATTCGGTGGATCGTTATCACCAATGCTGCCCGAATTGTCGATCACAAAGGCAACGTCCGCCATACACCCTTTAAAATACATCGGAATATTATTGCGAGGTGCATCAAAATTATCAGGCATACGGTAGTCTACAAGCACATTATTTGCCCTAAGAACCAACCCGATAGAATGTGTGCTCTAACTTCTAAAGTCTAAAGCATGATTGTAATCGGAGACTGCAACATTCATTGAGCGACGAATCATAGTTGTCATTCACGGTCTGTGTGAAATATCCTATCCAAGCACGTAGAAGTGTATTATGCAAGCACCTCGGGCATTATGATAAAGGGAGCTATACAAGTTGATTGGTTAAGTCATTAATTAATTCATTCATTCATTCTTCATCATTAATTAATAAATTAGTCAATTTATTTGTTTATTTTAGTATGCTGCATAGGCAGAATTAGAGTTTAATAGTTGGGTAGGCTAGCATGGGGGTCTGGGGTGCAGACTAAGTATTATATTCAGCGTTTTACCCTTTGTGTTAGGCATAGCTATCATTGATTACGTCACGGTCAGTGTTATTTTGAATCAATATCAGTCTCGGTTCAGTTCAGATTAGTAGCAAAACATCCCCCCCCTTTTTCGGGCGCAGCTGCGCCCGCCTTAAATAGGGATAGAAGCCCCTGCTCGAGTCTATGGGTCTAATGGAAGTCCACGCCGATGGCTGTGATCAGATCAGAACGTGGCTAAATGTCCTTACGCAGAACAGATTGGCAAGTCTTATTGTTGATCACTTGATTCCTGACCACGTCGAGGCTACCGAAGCTGTCGGCAAACACGTAATTGTCGGAGGCGGGTTGACTGACGATCGATTTCAACAGCGTCTCGTTAACCTTCGAATTCCAAGCAACAAGAAATAACGCAAACATACAAAAGATCTCTATACATAAAATACCTTGATCATCATAGGCCAACACCTTCTGCATTTTAAACGGTTCATCCATGACAACCCTCGTTATTCCATAAAGCTAATAATGCATAGGATTTGTGCAAATTCAACCGCATTTTTGAAACTTACTTCGTCCTGTTAGAGATCGATTTCAAGCACTATATTGAGCCACTGTCTTTAGCATCTTTTAGTACATCAATATCAATCGCTATTGTAAACTTAGGCCATGGCCTTATGTATTTAGAGCCCCTCCAGCTTGACAAGCCCCGATGTTCCATAATGCTAATAATGCAGAGTATTTGAGCAAATACAACCGCACATTTGAAAGTTATTTCGTCCTGTTATAGATCGAATTCAAGCACCATATTCAGCCACTATCTTTAGCATCCATTACTACATTGATATCAATCGCTATTGCAAACATGGGCCATCACCTTCTGCATTTAAAACGGTTCATCCATGACAACCTTCGTTATTCCATAATGCTAATAATGCATAGAATTTGTGCAAATTCAACCGCATGTTTGAAACTTACTTCGTCCTGTTAGAGATCGATTTCAAGTACCATATTGAGCGACTATCTTTAACATCCTTTAATACATCGATATCAATCGCTATTGCAATGATAGCCTGCCTATGGCTTGATGTATTTCCTCGAAAACCCAAACTACAGTGTGATCGCCTTCGTAAAGTTAATAGATTTACATATCGCCATTTCAGTGCAACTCGTGAAATCACTATCATGTCGGTTATGTTTGATTTGGGGTTTTCTTACGTCGAGGTAGGCCTACAGGTTTTAATAAGAAACAGCAGGACGAATATGTCAGAAATGTACCTAGGGTATTTGGCGCACATGGCAAGTGGGCGAGAGTTAAATTGGCGGGTTAACCAGCCTTCAATTTAACAAATTGTGACATTGTATTGGCACAAGATTGAAATCATGAATGCAACGGTTTGCTTTTACTGATGCGAGCTGGTGCTCTAAGGGGCCATCCATAAATGACGTAACGCGATTCTGGCAGATTTTGACCCCCTTCGTAACGCGTCGTCACAAAAGTCAGACCCTTAAAATATGACGTCATAACGCGCTAACCCCCACCCCCTTCTTGGGCGAAAAAGTTCATCCTCATCTTTCCCCTTGTACTTTTTTCCTTTCCAAATGTGATGACAAGCAAAGTGCGTTACATCATTTGTGGATGGCCCTAAGTCAGTTTTCTCAGTTTCTTCTCTTTCTACGCTGAGCAGAGAACAAGATCACAGAGGTATTTTGGTGCGCCATTCAAGTGACGTCCATGGCATCTTCCCTACCCGCCAAACTCTAGTCTGCCACTGAAACAAGCGTGTCACCTTGTCTGTAATTCCGACAGCGATGAGCTTTATGTTCATCGAGCTAATAAGGTTGACTTCATCCGGCAGTCTGTCTTTGTCGAAATTTGGATTGCCGTCCGTTAGGAGGACGATGATCCAGGACACTCCAGTGCGGGCTCCGTAGCTGAGATCGAAGAGCCGGGTCCTGGCCAATCCCAGTCCTCCGGTCATGTTCGTGTTCTCGCCTTTGTATCGGATCAAATCGATTCCGGATATGACGTCAGCCTGCGTTTGATAGGCCAGGAAGTCGAAATCCAGGTAACCTCTGTTTCCTGGTTACAATCAGACCAGAACAGGATTATTTCTAGGATTATCAATTTGGGAGGTGTCGGTATATTCTGGGGGTCGGTCCGGTCCCTGCTGAAAAATTCTGACAAGCCACAAAAAATCATCCCTGACTCAGATTGGGGGGGTGTCGGTCTCAAATTGGGAAGGGGGTTGGGAGGGGTGTTAGGGGGTGCAAAAATATCCATGGATCAGAGATAATTTTGTGCTGCGTTTATTGGCGTCATATTTTCGTCAAAAGGTTAATAATTTTATCAAGAGGTTTTTCTTCTCGGATCATTTTCGTTAGCTAAAGCAAATCCATTTGTAGCTACGCTAAAACTGCATCTCAAACCAACAGGCCATATCTATCTTTCACGGTATTTAATACTATTTATTAAGTCTATTTCGTGAATTATGAGCAATAACCCGTCTAAAACTGCCAAATATTTTCCAATTAGTTGCTAATTTCACCATTATTATTATTGTTATTATTATTATTATTATTATTATTATTATTATTATTATTATTATTATTATTATTTAGAAGAAGGAGGATAAGAACAGAAGAAAAGGAAAAGAGGATTTTACCGAAGTCGACAGCGCCGATGCGCGTTCCATTTGGTCCAACGTTGAGCAGACGAACGAGAGATTTGACGAAATTCATCATGAGAAGCCAGTTGCTCCCATTCGGTGGATCGTTATCACCAATGCTGCCCGAATTGTCGATCACGAAGGCAACGTCCGCCAGACATTCTGCGCGTTCACAACAGGAACAAAACCCTGATAAATAATTACCTACTAAGACGAACTACGGATAATAAGTCTTCCCTTTTACCTCTAGTCTAACGACAGTTTTTGATGAACACGCACGACAAAATACGAACTGACCATAATAGTGAAACATTGCAATATACATGTAATCTGTACTGGTTTATTGCAATTGCGGGTATTATTATTATTATTATTATTATTATTATTATTATTATTATTATTATTATTATTATTATTATTATTATCGGGGCGTACCAAGGGTCTGCAGCGACCCAGTGGTGAAAGGAGTCGACGTCGATGTGACGGGCACATCCCCGGAAGAACTCAAGTTAGCGAAGCCCGTCGGAAGGCTCGGTGACCCAGCGCCGATGAGCGTACCATCGGAAACCATCGTCTTCGTCGACGACGACGGCGGAGGCGGCTGTGGCGACGCCTTGACAGTCGACGCGGACCCCGACTGGTCGCCGACGGGGAGCGTACGAGTCCCGGCCCCGATCAACGTGTTCTCGGTCGACGTCGACTGGTGTTGCTGCTGCTGGTCTTCGGTGGTGGTGCTGCCGGTGGTCGAGGGCGCTTCCGTTGTCGTCGTCGTTGTCGGGGGGACGGTGACGATCAGACACGTCTGCTCGTTGACCACGAGGTTCTTGAGCTTGTCGAGGCTGTCGAAGTCGCCGGCGAACAAGTAGTTTAACGAACTCGGAGGCGTCACAATGCCCCGAAGTAACGTCTCGTTCACCTTTAAAGAGATTATAAGATACGTAGTAATGCATTATTATTATTATTATTATTATTATTATTATTATTATTAATATTATTATTATTATTATTATTATTAATTCATAAAAATTTCATATAGCGGAATACACATAGCGAAGGCTAAAGTCAAGAGCGCTTTACAAGGGTCCCTATTGTATTGTATTGTATTGTAACGTAATGCAGAATTTGTACTGTATGCATGTATGTATGTATGCTTGTATGTGTGTATGTATGTATGTATCTATGTATGAATGAATGAATGTATATATGCATGTACGTACGTACGTACGTACGTACGTATGTATGTATGTATGTATTGTCATCCAGCCTCATTGCTCAAGTTCGAAAGCTGTGCAGGTTGACGACAAAGATCTCCGAGCGATTGTTTTTTGCAGTTCTAACTGCAATTGTCTTGTCCATTGCCCCATCGTCTGATTAAAACCGTTGACAAATTGAAATAAGAGAATTATTTCACTATTGAAAAAAGCTGTCTACCAATAAAGTAAAATTGGAGATTCTAAGATTAGCACGTGGCATTTATTCAGTGACAGTCTATTAAATTTTTTACTTCTTACATATATACATATATATACAGTACTGCTCAAGAAATTGTGAACATACGTGGATTTCGAAGCAAAACGCATTTTTCTACTCTATTTTTTCATTAACGATACTATTCTACGATTGATGTGCACAAGGCCATAGATATGCAAAAATATTTGACCATTTTTCGTGGCATTTCGAACGCTCTAGCATACAATTGCGACCGAATATAGTGATTTTTCTAGTACGGTTTGAAGCAATAAATGTGAAGGTCATAGATGGATTTACCTATCCTGTCCTCAACATTATAATCGATGCGCTTAGGTAAGCTATATCAAGATGAGTTATGAGTTAGATCAACCGAGAAACAATTTAAAGCAACACAGTGGTGGTATTTCAAATATTATTAAAATATCATCTGTCTTCCACCTAACAACACTTATATTAGATTAACCAGTTTACAGCAATATATATCAGTTACTTAAAATTACTATTCTATTATTAGTCTACCTAGAGGCTGGTCAATTAACATTTAACAAGAAAACTTATCACTTCCCTCCCCATCTTTATGATCCAAGGTTGATCTCTTTTCCATCGTTCGTTCTCGACTCTCGATGTTGACCGTGAAGATTCGTTGAGTAGTTTCGAACGGAATTCTTGCTTCCCTGAGTTTATTCACGAATGTCCATGTCGTCAGAGCTGCCGTTGAATGTTTTCGACAATCCTTCTCTGCTTCTTGTTTAACGTCCCGATATAATCGTCTCGAAAGATAGTTCGTTGACTTCACGATTAGGCCTATCCCTCATTACTGAATTTTCTACACTGTAGTTTTATCGTTTTCTATGACAGATGTGTCATAATCCTCATTCACGCCACGAAGCCAGTTTCTTCGTTAACGAATCCCCATGAGAGGTGTCCATAAACCGTCTAACCCCCTCCTTCTTCCTCCCAACGTATTTATAATTTCTTTAGCGCCCTCTGGCTGTCCATCGACGTCGCAGTCACGTTCCGATTGGTTGATGACAGGCTCCTAAGTCCTCCCACATCTATTATTATTCCTAAGCGACCAGCCTCAACGACCAGCCTCAATTAATATAATCACTTTTCTTAACTTGAACGATTTTAACATATATTGAGACCATCACATATGCCCCCTTTTTGAAAAGTCATTTATGACGATAATCAGTCACATTATGTTAAAAATCGTCGGACATGCCAATTATTACAATATCCATCAAACTCCTAACCAATAAAATTAGTTAATAGCTACTTACTACTTAAGTTTAATCTAGCCTTAGCAAAAAAAACTGTTAACTGCTTAAAGGATTGCGATTCTTTAAGTACTTCAAATATTGCGGCTAAGGAAATCCGCAATTACATTGTTTTCGCCCTTTATATACTTTATTTTGAACTTATAATTGCTTAAGGCCATGCTCCATCTCATTACTCTAGCATTATTCATTCTGTTGTTATCTATGTGTTGTAATCCACAATGGTCTGTCTCAATTATGAATTCTCGGCCATATAGAAATTTGCAGAACTTCTGAACTCCCCATACAATCGCCAAAGCCTCCCTCTCTTGAACTGAAAAATTTTTTCTCTATCTCTAATAATCTTCTACTTGCATATCCTATTGGATGATTCAATCCCTCGAACTCCTGCATCAAAACAGCTGCCACGCCCTCCCCGATGCGTCCGTTTGTAAAACATAGGTCTTCTTGGTGTCAGGTAATCTGAGTACCAGGTTTTTAGAAAGACTCTCCTTAATATTGTTGAATGCGATTTCAAGATCTTCATTCCATTTCACTTCCTGGGGCATCTGATTCTTCGTTAACTCAGTGAAAGGTTTCAGCATTTCAGCTGCGCGTGGAATAAATCCTCTGTAAAAATTTACTGCGCCGATTAAACTCCTCACTTGTTTCTTGTTCTTCGGTCTTGGGATTTCTAAGATTTTATGTATGGACTCTTCCTTCGGTTGAATTTGATTTCCTCCGATGGTATGTCCTAGAAAATCCATTTTCTCATATCCGATAAAACATTTCTTGGGTTTCAGAGTTAGACCCGCCTGTCGCATCCTCTCGAACAAATCTCTTAGAACCTCCATATGTTTCGCAGTGGTCGATGTATGAGCTAGGATGTCGTCGACATAATTCTCCAAATTATTTGCTCCATAGAGTACTTTCCTCATTAAACGAGAGTAGCTGGCTCCACTATTGACGAGTCCGAATGGCATTACGTTAAAACGAAATAATCCTCGGGCACAAGTGAATGTAGTGTAATCCTTCGATCCCTCCGCCATTGAAATTTGATAAAATCCTTTACTACAGTCAAATTTAGAATATAAATTGCTTCCAGACAAGCGGTTAAATATCTCATCCTTCGTTGGCATGGGCTCAGGATCAAATCTCGTGATCTTGTTCAAGTCTTTGAAATTACAACATAGTCGAATGCTTCCGTCCGGCTTTTTCACAACTACGATTGGAGAAGCATAAGCTGCCTCGGATCTCTCAATAATTCCGTCGTTGATCATGCTGTCGATTTCTTTGTCGATTTCTTCCTGGACACTGTAAAGTGTAGGATATGGCTTCGATCGAACTGGCTCGTTTGATGTTAGGTTAATCTCATGTTTGACTAAACAAGTTCGTCCTGGAACGTCTGAAAAGATGTCCTGATATTCCTCCACAAGTTTCATAATGTCTCTCTTACTTTTTTCATCGAGGTCTGGATTAATATTTACATCTCTGAACGTCTCCTTCTGTTGTCCTCTATAGACTTCTAATAATTCATCGTCGTTTTCGTCGTCTCCGTCATGCACCAACGCCACGGCAGCAGCAGTTACCACTTCTTCTCTTTCTCTTCCAAGTGCCTCGATTTGTCCAGTATCTCTTTCAATGTAACGTTTCAGCATATTAATGTGGTAGGTTTTATATTTTCCACTCTTCACTTCAATCTTGTAATCAAAAGAATTTACACGCTCAACCACAGAAAAAGGTCCTTTCCATTTCAGCATTAATTTATGATTGCTCGTGGGTAATAATAACAATACCTTATCGCCCACCTGTAACTTTCTCTCTTTTTGTCTTCTTATCATATCTGGTTTTACTCTTCGCTTGCGACTTCTCAATCTCCTGTGCTGCTAGGTTGCACGTCTCCTCAATTCGATTTCTTAAGTCTCCAATATACTCGTAGACGTTCTTGACCTCTTCATCTGCTTCGTCCTTTGTCCACAATTCCTTCAAGATTCTCATTGGCCCGCGGCACTTGCGTCCAAATAGCAATTCATATGGCGAATATCCATGAGATTCATGTATACAATCTCTCAAAGCGAAAAGTAACGGATTTAAAAATCGATCCCACTCCCTAGGCTGTTCAGATATTAATTTGGTCAAAGTTGCCTTAATCGTTCCGTTTACTCTTTCCACTATGCTGTTGCCTTCCGCGTGCCATGGACTGGACACAGTATGTTTCATCATTAGTGTTTTATTAATTTGTTCCATCATGTCCGATGTAAACTGTCCCCCATTGTCGGTATGTATCCGTTCTGGAAAGCCCAATCGACAATATACATTAAACAATGCCTCTGCGACCTCTTCAGTAGATATGCCTTTTAACGGAATTGCCTCCGGATATCTCGTGCAGACATCGATAATTGTTAATATGTAACGATGGTTTCTTTCCGATTTCTGTACGGGTCCAATTAAATCAACACATATGACGGAGAATGGCTCTTTTATGACAGGTAAATGACCCATGGGGACCCTCTTCACGTCTTTCTTCCTAATTGAACGCTGGCATATGTCACAGCTTAATACATAGCGGCGAACATCGCTTGAAACATCAGGCCAATGGAATTCGCCAGTGACCCTTTTAATAGTTTTGTTCACGCCCAGGTGTGCAGATAGAATGGAATTATGTGCAATGGTCATAATCTTCTCCCTCAAAGGTTTAGGAATTATTAGTTGAATAGAATTATTATTATGAGTGTTGCTTCCATTGAATTTTCTGTATAACAGACCCTTTTTATAGAAATAAATCCACTTTTCTTGTAGACTGCCTGAATTTTCATTTGCCAACCTCCTACAGCGCTCTATAGTAACATCTCTTTCCTGCATTCTTTTGAATTCTTCAGTCCCGACACTGACATCTGGAAGTGATATTAATTTCAATTCCTTCTGATTTGCTTTCTCCTCTTCTCGACGCAGTTGCCCTCGAGTCATGCAAGCGGATAGACATTGAATTTCTTCGGTGATTATGTCCTGCTGTCCGTCATTATCTTCTCCAGCCGTCCCATTCATTCCTTTGCCCCCGGCGTTAGTTTCATTAGTGTCACCTTCTTCTACTTCGTCGACTTTCTCCGTCGGAGTAATTATCGTAGCATTTTCGAAGCTACAGTCTTCCGACCCCAATAGGTCATTTCCGATGATCAGGTCTGTTATCGGTTCTTCCATTAAAAGTGCCTCCACTCTTCCATTCAGGTACGGACATTGAATGTCTACGAAGGCAGTCTGAAATGTCTTCACAGAACTATCAATTAATTTACAATTTACCTTTCTTCCCGTCAACTGATGAGGCTTGACCAGACTAGCTTTAATTATGTTACATGAAGCTCCTGTATCACGTAGACCTCGTACTTCGATGTCATTCACTAAAGCATCGAACTTCAGATCCTTAATTTCCTTCGGCGCAGGTGGAGTTTCGCGTTTTCTAAAGCTTTGCTTCGCTGCATGCATCCCATATCCGACATCCTCTGCCTGCACATGATTAATTGCCCTCCTGGCGCCTGGGTCTTGACACTGACTCCTTACGATATCTACAGCAGCTGCCATCTGAAAATTCTTGTATCGTCCGCTCTTGTCTTTCTGTTTGCATTGAAAGGCTTTATGACCCCTTTGTGAACAAATGTAACATACTACACTATCTCCTCTTTCGTCTCTTCGGTGCGTCACATGTCCCTTCAATTGTCGACCCTCATTGAAGTGTGTAGGCGTCCACCTGGACCTGTGTGTGTTACCTCGATATTCTGTACTCTGTCTTTATTTTCCCATCCTTTTCTTTTAGAATCATTGTCGTGAGCATCTATGAAAGCTTCTGCTCTTAATAACATCGGCTTGAGTGGAAGTTTCCTTGTTCTTTTAAAAGATCCGCAGGTTTTCGGGACAAGTAATGAAAAACTGGTCTCGAATAATCAGTTCTTGCAGTCCTTCAAACGTCTGTTCATATCCTGACATAGTTATCCACTGCTTCAAATATCGCTTCAGGCGTTCTACAAACTGAAAAACAGATTCTCCAGGCTCCAAACGTTCGTTCTTAAATTTCTTCCTGTATCCTCCGGCTGTAAGTTTGAACCTTTTCAATAATCTGTCTTTGAGTATTTCATAATCCTGGGCTTCTTCTGAATTCAACTTTTGATATTCATCCAGCGCCTTGGAGTCCAAGAATCTGGCCAAAATCAATGCCCACTGTTCCTTTTGAATCTGATATGTTTCACACGATCTCTCAAATCGGGCCAGATATGAATCCAAATTATCCTTTTCCTCATTGAAAATGGGCATTTTTATATATTTAGCCGCATTAAGGCCATCTTTGAGGTTTCTGGACCTTTGTTCCTCTTCATTGTCATTTGATTTGCCTCTCTTGTGACCAATTTCCTCATCTCCAATTCAATCTCCATTTTCTTAAGTTCATCCTGTCTTTTCTCCTTTTTCTCTGCTTCTACTTTCTCCGTGGATTCTTTCACAAAAGTGTGCAAGGAGTCTCCTTTTAACCCCATCTCCTTACCCAGTTTTACCCAGTCTCTGTATTCTGACGTCATGTTGATGTCTTGTCACAATCCTCTTGATCTTAATCTCTTATAGCAGTGGCGCTATATAAAATCTCTCAATCTTTACAACAACTCTCTTAACTATAGCAGTGGCGCTATATACAAAACCTCTTCTCTTATAGCTATGATGCTATAAAACTTAACGCAATTCTCCTTATTAGCAAGGCGCTAAACAAAAAAATCTTCTCTTATACTATTAGCTTGGCGCTATATAACTTTCGGCCTGTTGCCCTTAATCTTTCGTAATAGCGTGGTGCTAAACAATTCTCACGACTATAGCTCACTATAGCTATATGTAAGTCTTCTATCACTTCACACTTCACTATCTTGGCGATAGCATTCAGCACTATACTCCTAATTATTTAATAGCTAGGCGCTATAAAAATCTCATCACCTAGAGCTCTTGGGCTATATAAAATCAATCTTACTTCACTGTTCAACTATTAGCTTGGTGCTAAAATTTCTCTTAAACTATTACCATTGTTACACTGTGTTGCCCTCTTCAAGGCGTATAGATCCTATTCTCTTTTCCCACCTATAGCTCTTTTACCAAATGCAATCGATCAAATTGTTAATCAATCCGCGGCCGGGCCCCCATATGTGAAGGTCATAGATGGATTTACCTATCCTGTCCTCAACATTATAATCGATGCGCTTAGGTAAGCTATATCAAGATGAGTTATGAGTTAGATCAACCGAGAAACAATTTAAAGCAACACAGTGGTGGTATTTCAAATATTATTAAAATATCATCTGTCTTCCACCTAACAACACTTATATTAGATTAACCAGTTTACAGCAATATATATCAGTTACTTAAAATTACTATTCTATTATTAGTCTACCTAGAGGCTGGTCAATTAACATTTAACAAGAAAACTCATCACTTCCCTCCCCATCTTTATGATCCAAGGTTGATCTCTTTTCCATCGTTCGTTCTCGACTCTCGATGTTGACCGTGAAGATTCGTTGAGTAGTTTCGAACGGAATTCTTGCTTCCCTGAGTTTATTCACGAATGTCCATGTCGTCAGAGCTGCCGTTGAATGTTTTCGACAATCCTTCTCTGCTTCTTGTTTAACGTCCCGATATAATCGTCTCGAAAGATAGTTCGTTGACTTCACGATTAGGCCTATCCCTCATTACTGAATTTTCTACACTGTAGTTTTATCGTTTTCTATGACAGATGTGTCATAATCCTCATTCACGCCACGAAGCCAGTTTCTTCGTTAACGAATCCCCATGAGAGGTGTCCATAAACCGTCTAACCCCCTCCTTCTTCCTCCCAACGTATTTATAATTTCTTTAGCGCCCTCTGGCTGTCCATCGACGTCGCAGTCACGTTCCGATTGGTTGATGACAGGCTCCTAAGTCCTCCCACATCTATTATTATTCCTAAGCGACCAGCCTCAACGACCAGCCTCAATTAATATAATCACTTTTCTTAACTTGAACGATTTTAACATATATTGAGACCATCACAATAAAGATGGGGACACAAGAAAATGTGGATAAAATTCGTTTCAACAGTCTTCTGAATTTTACATATCTATAACCTTCTGTACAGTACTGCTCAAGATATTGTGAACACACGTGGATTTCGAAGCAAAGCGAATTTTTTCTACTGCATTCTTTCATTAACGGTACTTTTCTACGATTGATGTACAGAAGGCTATAGATAAACAAAAATAGTTGACCATTTTTTGTGGCATTTCGAACGCCCTAAAAAAATTGAGTGGGAATATACTGATTATTCTAGTACGGTTTGGTGTACACCAATCGTAGACTAGTATCACTAATGAAAACATACAGTATTGGTGTTCTTGGTTGTGATTGCAATGTTTTAAAAAGCCTTATACTTCGTTTTGCTTCGAAATCCACGTTTGTTACATTTTCTTGTGTCCCACAAATTTTTCAGCAGTACTTTACAGAAGGTTATAGATATGCAAAATTCAGAAGACTGTTGAAACGAATTTTATCCACATTTTCTTGTGTCCCTATCTTCATTGCATCAAACCGTACTAGAATAATCAGTATATTTGGTCTCAATTATATTCTAGAGCGTTCGAAATGCCACGAAAATGGTCAACTATTTTTGCATATCTATAGCCTTCTGTACATCAATCGTAGAAAAGTATAATTAATGAAAAATACAGTAGAAAAAATACGTTTTGCTTCGACTTCCACGTGTGTTCACAATTTTTTTGGCATGAAATCGCTGGGAGTGGTGTAGTTCGAACCATGTAATTCGAAATTGAGAATGATATTATTGCTCATTCTTACAAAATCCAAAGCACTGATGAAGGAACAAGAGGAAAATGTGGATTTTGTCGGAGAATTTCTTCAAATCGATTAGAATTTTACATATCTAACGCCTTTATACCCTCTATTAAACAGACCATCAATAAGCTTCTCTCACTCAGTGGCGGCTCCACCGGGGGGACCAGGGGGCCCGTGCCCCCTATTGAGTGCCTGCCCCCCAGTGCCCCCCAGTTGAGACTCTATACTTAATGCTACATACAATAAACAACAAATGGTTGGCCCCTCATGATTAGAAGTTGCCACCCCAACGGCCCCCATTTGGCAAATCCTAGAGCCGCCACTGCTCTCACTCAGCGAATTAATTATAAAACTTGCTTTGTTGTCTATAAAACCTGTTGTATAATGAACCAGATATCTTAATACGCGGCTCTTCCCTCGATTGCCCTACGAGCCATTCCGCAAGATATTCGGCAGAACTTTTATTTAGTTGACTAGAAAGATGCTCGCTTCGCTCGCTTCGCTCGCAGTGCAGGATAATACTAATCCAATACCTATACCTAATACCCAATCATTGAATTCATGCTGAACAACATTTCAATGATCGCCACCTAGCCAAGCTCTGCGCCACGTAATAATAAGGCCTATGTACGTTAAAATCACGCAACTGTGACCATTTGTGACGCTGTACACGTATTTTTTGTGTACGTTAAAATGTACGTTGCAACTACCTCAGGCTGCGAACAATTGTTACCAATAGCAACGTCGTCGCACGCCCAGCCCTCTGACGCTGCAATGACTCGACTAAACCGGTTATACGAACAATTGTTACCAATAGCAACGTCGTCTTCGAACATCGTCCACCAACGCATCGCGACGTAAGGACTAAACGGTCTAAACCGTCTACCAATAGTCAACGCTCGCCCACCAACGCATCGCGACGTAAGGACTAAGCGGTCTAAACCGTCTACCAACAGTCAACCAATCAGAACGCTTGAAGGTAACAGAGAGACATACAGATAACGATCTTAATAGTATAGATGTTCGTCGTTCTTCTACAGTCATTGGCGTTAGTGTGTACAGTACTGCTCAAAAATGTCTGAACACACGTGGATTTCGAAGCAAAACGAAGTTTAAGGCTTGTTAAACCATTGCACACACAACCAAGTCCACCAATACTGTATGTTTTCATTAGTGATACTATTCTACGAATGATGTACAGAAGGCTATAGATACAGTATGAAAAATTCAGAAGACTGTTGAAACGAATTTTATCCACATTTTCTTGTGTCCCCATCTTCATTGTATCAAACCATACTAGACTAATCAGTATATTTGGTCTCAATTGTATTCTAGAGCGTTCGAAATGCCACAAAAAATGGTCAACTATATTTGCATATCTATAGCCTTCTGTACATCAAACGTAGAATAGTATCATTAATGAAAAAATACATTAGGAAAAATACGTTTTGCTTCGACTTCCACGCGTGTTCATAATTATCTGAGGAGTACTGTACAGAAGGTTATAGATATGCAAAATTCAGAAGACTTTTGAAACGAATGTTATCCACTTTTTCTTGTGTCCCCATCTTCATTGCATCAAACCGTACTAGAATAATCAGTATATATACACGCATATATATATATATATATATATAATATATATATATATATATATATATATATATATATACAGCCATGGTATTTACTGAATTTCAACGTTGTTAAGTAGGCGACAGTAAGAAGTTAGCAGGTCAGAAAATTCTTACTTCGTTGGTGACCCCCACTGCAATCAGCTTGATGCCTTGTTCTCTGATCAGATCCACTTCGTTCTGCAGCTTATCGGCGTCACTCGTTGGCACGCCGTCGGTGATGAGGATGATGATGCTGGTGATGTTGGGACGATTGCCGCCCTGCGGGGTAAATAGAAGCGTACGGGCGAGATAGAGACCGCCTGTCGTGTTGGTGTTCTCCCCTCTGTAGTGCATACTGGCGACAGCCGCGGTGACGTCAGCTGCGCTCCTGTTAGCGTACGCGTTGAAATCGAATTCGAGATATCCTCTGTTGCCTGAAAAAGAGCATGAACTCACTGCGTCTTGTCGCCGGACATCTACGCGATAAAATCATTATATTTACAAATATAAGCAGCAAATAAGTAAGTACATCTCACGAAGTTATATAGCGCTTTTGGAAGTAGGTGATGCTGATGCTGATGATGACGATGCAGAGCCGTAGCTAGGGTTTTCGGCGCCCAGGACAAGATTCATATTTTGCGCCCCTAAATATCGGCGACGACCTTTTTTTAGTCGTCACACAGTTTGTTTATCCATTTTCGGGCTCAAGACCTTTTATTCCACTTTTTATTCATCCCGCAATTCTGCAGAGCTACTTTTAAAAAAAATTTCACATCCAAAATGCGCCCCCCCACAGGTCGGCGCCCAGTGCGGCTTGCCCCCCTGCCCCCACCTACCTACGGCTCTGAGACGACGACGACGACGATGATGATGATGATGATGCTGATGATGATGATAATGATGATGATAATGATGATGATGATGACAAAAACGTAGGATAATTAGCGCGTATGAGTCTAGCTTTTCACCCACCGAAGTCGACGACGCCAATGTGAGTTCCATCTGGACCGACGTTAAGCAACTGAACGAGAGACTCAACGAAGTTGATTATCAACAACCAGTTATTTCCGCCGGGCGGATCTTTGTCGCGAATGCTTCCAGAGTTATCGATGACAAAAGCAATGTCGGCAACGCACACTGGACAAGTACAGAACGCATCAGAATATAACAACAACAACAACAATAACAATAATAATAATAATAATAATAATAATAATAATAATAATAATAATAATAATAATAATAATAATAATAATAATAATAACAATAATAATAATAATAATAATAATGTGATTTAAAGTGGTTTAGGAGGCTAAGTAAGCCTGTGCGAAAACCACTGTAAATGCCCACCGCGTCCAAATGCTCTCCGTGTCCAAATGTTCACCGCGTCCAAATAATAATAATAATAATAATAATAATAATAATAATAATAATAATAATAATAATAATAATAATAATGTAGTAACTTTCCGCATTCAATAACCTAGCTTTCCGAGATCGTCATACAGTAGAATCCAGGTAATTTTTTCAGCATTACAATAACCACCTTCGCAAACAACGATTCTAGGTGAAAGATCAGTCACCAGAGGGAACCCACTTCTGTGGAATTCCCTCCCGGACTTTGTCACTAATTCGAAATCTATCGATCAGTTCAAGAAAAATCTCAAGACACACTTGTTTAGTACGTCGTATAATGGCTAACTCTTTATTGTAAAGCACTCTTGATTTAGGCGTATGCCTTGTTATAGGCTCTATAAATTATCAGATAATAATAATAATAATAATAATAATAATAATAATAATAATAATAATAATAATAATAATAATAACATAGAATGAAGAGAGGGGGTTTTTAATTGAGTACCGTACATATCTGTTGTTCCAATGGGTTCAATTGATTAATTATTAGAAAAAATGGCTTGGGGACGGTCATCGTCTCAGACCTGTTCGTGTGGTGGCGACGGTTGAAGTGGTGTCATTGGCCGAACCGATCGGATGACTCGGAGAGACGGCGCCGATCAGCGTCTGAGCAGTGGTCGTCGACGTCACGACGCCTGTCAATCAAAAGTTAACGACTGTGGCGCCTAATGCGGCAGTAGGGACCCAATGCTGTATGGGCTAATCATAGACCGGACTTCTATAGCGCCGTTATAACAGTCGTAGATAAAATTCTGCCCATGCTACAGCAGAAACGGTTATCAATGTCACATTTTCTTTTTTAAAATCAGATTTCATTTGCGAAACTGTGAATAGACTAGACTACAGTAGAACTTCGTTAAAACGAACTCAGTTATAAAAGGGTGCGATTTGTGACCTGGAGCAGTGGGGGGGAATATGTCGAGCTTGGGGGGATGTAGTTGTTGGAAACTGTAGCAGTGGGGGATATAGTGGTGGGGATGTAGCAGAAGGGGATGCAGTTGGGCAGTGGGGATTCCCCTTTTCCCCCAAAATCACGCCCTGGTTATAACGTATCCTCGGTTATACAGCAACGTACCGCAATGCAAGTTCCCGTGTGATGCGCTACCGTATTGAATGGTATTGGATATAACGTACCTCGAATATTTATAACGTACTCAATTTTAAAAATACAGACTCACTAAAAGTACGCTATACAACGATGTTCTATACCGTACTTAACCGTACTTAACCGTACTTTCAGTCGTTGTCTCGGGAATAAGCGCCGTCGTCGACGGTGACCCGCCTGTCGATAAAGTAGGAACGGACAACGACCGCGTTGCTTCCGTACCACCGGAAGTGGCGACCTCGGTATCGGCGGTGACACGTGACCCAGACGATGACGTCACCGATGACGTCGTAGTCGTTTCGGTTGCCATAACGAAAGTTGTGCCTTCGGTTATTATTATTGCGGCTGTTTCCGACGTAAGAAGACTGCCGCTGGCCGTAGAGTTTGTCGCCGTCGTCGTCGTCGTCGTCGTCGTCGCAGTTACGTTCAGCGGTTTACAGGTGTTCTCGTTGACCACCTGTTCCTTGATTCGATCGAGACTGTCGAAGTCGTCTGCGTAGACGTAATTTTCCGAGCTCGGCGGAGTCACAATCGCCTTCAGCAGGGTCTCGTTAACCTACCCACGAATGACACACACACACACACACGGTCATAATTAAATCGGGGCGCAGTGGAGTAGTGGTAGGGTTCTTGACACGCAACCAGAAGGTAGTGGGTTCGAATCTGGCCCTAGCCTATGCGTAGCAACCGTGAGCAAGTTGTTCACACATGAACTGCTTCGCATTTACGATTCTTCACTTTGTTTCTATATGTATATATTAACTATGTTAATATACTGTGTAATAATAGTTATAGTAGTAATAGCAGCGTTAAGCTGCGGAGGTAAAACGCGGGTCTATAGAAACCAATGGCAAACTACTCTAGATTAATAGCATAAGCACCCGAACCCTACGCTCGTTCGAGTTCGGAGCTACCTTTATCTTTAGCAATAGTGATGATGATATTACTACTACACTACTACTACTACTACTACTACTACTACAAATTATTATTATTATTATTATTATTATTATTATAAATTGTATGTGTTTTGGCCTATCATAAGAGCGAGAATGAATTGAATTAGATTTTAAAAGCGTTTTAGACTCGTATACCTGACTCGTCACTCCGACAGCCACCAGCTTGATGTCGGCGGCCTTGATGCTGTCCACCTCTCCCTGGAGTTTGTCGGCGTCGTAGGTGGGAGCCCCGTCGGTGATCAGGATGATGATGTGGGTGACGTTCGGTCTCGCTCCGTTCCCGGGGCCAAAGACGCGGATGCGAGCGAGGTTCAGGCCCCCGGTCGTGTTCGTATTGCCGCCGTGAAACTCGACTCTGTCGATGGCCGACTGGACATCCAGTTCGGTCTGGTAGGCGGTCAGGTCGAATTCGAGACGAGCTGTGTTACCTGTTATAGTGTCAAGAACAGGGTCTAATCTAGGCGTTTCCGAGGGGGGAATTGTCATCCCCGCGGAAATTTTAATATCTCCTCCCCTCCCGAAAATTTTGGCATACTACATCAACTAACAGCAGCCCCCTAGCCGACTTCCCTCCGGCCTTGTCAGTTTCCCCCCGGAGTCCAGAGTCTAGATTAACCTTTCCAAGAATAATCAATAAAATCATTCTCAATTTTGATCTACAGGGTTCGAAATAGAGCACTCTCTGCCATTTCATACAACACACTAACGCCATTGACTACGAGAACGAGGGATTTTAACTAAGCCTAGATGAAAGTCCTGCCGAATATCTTGCGGAATGCCTAGTAGGGCGATCGAGGGAAGAGCCAGTGGCGTAGCGAGGGGGGCAGAGAGGGCGAAGCGCCCCAGGCGGCACTTGCTCTCGGGCGGCACTGTCGAGATTTTTTAGATTTTGTTGCTTGTCATAAACTTTTTTTGAGAGTTTATAACGTTTTTTGCTTTTCAGACTTTTTCGGAGAATTGAGGGCGACACTTTTTTCTCGCCACGGGCGGTACTTTGCCTCGCTACGCCACTGGGAAGAGCCGCGTATTAAGATATCTGGTTCATTATAGGCCTGCAACAGGTTTTATAGACAACAAAAACAAGTTTTATAATAATTATTCGCTGTGTGAGAGAAGCCAATTGAAGGTCTGTTGAATAGAGGGTATATAGGACCTAGATATGCAAAAATATAATCGATTTCAAGAAATTCTCCGACAAAATCCACATTTTCCTCTTGTTCCCTCTTCATTGCTTTAATCTTTGCAAGAATAATCAATTATGTCATTCTCAATTTCGATCTACAGGGTTCGAAATAGAGCACTTCCAGCCATTTCATACTACACACTAACGCCAATGACTGTACGAGAACGAGGCACATCAACTAAATTAAAGCCCTGCCGAATATCTTGTGGAATGGTTAGTAGGGCAATCAAGGGAAGGGCCGCGTGTTATTATAGGCCTACAACAGGTTTTATAGATATCGAATACAAGTTTTATCATTAATTCCCTGTGTGAGAGAAGGCAATTGAACGCCTGTTGAATAGAGGGCGTATAGGACCTAGATATGCAAAAATATAATCGATTTGAAGAAATTCTCCGACAAAATCCACATCTTCCTCTTGTTCCATCTTCATTGCCTTAAACTTCACAAGAATAATCTATAATATCATTATCAATTTTGATCTACAGGGTTCGAGATAGAGCACCCCCTGCCATTTCATACTACGCACTAACGCCATTGACTGTAATAGAACGACAGACATCAACTAAAATTAATGAAAGTCCTGCCGAATATCCTGCGGAATGACTAGTAGGGCAATCGAGGAAAGGGCAACGTATTAAGATAAAGTAGATATGTAAAAATCTAATCGATTTCGAGAAATTCTCCGACAAAATCCACATTTCCTCTTGCTCCATTTTCTTTCCTTTAAACATTGATCAAGAAATGCGATAACGTTTTCAAGATTTCAAACGCTAAGTACTATAGGATACTAGATTGTTCTTGCACAGGTAGGCTGTTAGACTGTAGACTAAGTGTTGTGGCAGTTGTAGAGTAACTGAATGGGGCATTTATGATATTGTATATTACAAAGTTTTGTTATTTGTAGACGCAAAAACAAGAATACAGAGAAGAAGAATGCAGGAAAAACTTACCAGAGAACAAGAGGGCATAATGTGAATGAATGTATGGTTGGAACATATTGGTACTCGCACAGGGCAAATCCTATATTGAACCACTCTATACTCTGTTATTATTATTATTATTATTATTATTATTATTATTATTATTATTATTATTATTATTATTATTATTATTATTATTATTATTATTATTATTATTATTATTATTATTATTATTATCATCATCATTATTATCATTATCATCATTATCATTATCACTATCACTATCACTATCACTATCACTATCACTATCACTATCACTATCACTATCGCTATCACTATCACTATCATTATCACTATCACTATCATTATCACTATCACTATCATCATTATTATTATTATTATTATTATTATTATTATTATTATTATTATTATTATTATTATTATTATTATTATTATTATTATTATTATTATTATTATTAGTCTTTCTATGAGCTTCTGACTAACCAAACACGACTACTCCGATACGAGTTGTGTTCGGACCGACGGAAAGCAGATGAACGAGCGACTTAACGAAGTTGATGATCGCCTTCCAGTTGTCCTGTCCGGGCGTCTGCTGGTCTCTGATGCTTCCGGAATTATCGATTACAAAAGCAACGTCGGCAACACAAGCTTTCAAAGCATTGAAAATCCAGCATTATAATCGAGAAAATTTCACAGTTACGAGGACTTGCTATCTCATCGCTAACGCTGATTTATTTGACGGAATGCATAGTATGGGCGCCGCTCTTAATTAACCCCTTAACTGGGAATCCCAGATATATCCGTCTATTTTACATTGAGTTACAGTTAAATACACAGTTAAGGGGTTAATTTTGATACGGCTATAGACGGCTTCGTAAATATACAATGGATATTCAATTTTTTCAGACCGATAGACCAATGGTAGCCAAGGGGGAAGTTAAAGTCCCCCTTGGCTGTTCGAACAAAGTTTTTTATTGCGTATCAGTATAGTTGTACACGTTCATATACCTACAAATTCACTTAGTCAAGCAAAATAATATTTAATGACCTTTTTTACTTTGTCAGGATTTTCCGAAGTTAGGAATCATGGAAACCATAACCTCCCCTTCGGAAAATCCTGGCTACGCCACTAGATTGGTCGTGGGTCAAATGTTCGCGGGGGGGGAGGGTCACACGAGTCATGGGTCTTTTTTGAGGGGGGAGGAAGGGGTGACCCATTGCCATTTCTGCTATAGAGTATATCGTGCGCGTGCGAGCGATTGTTTGACTCACTTGTGACGTCCAGTTGTTTGGTTGTCGGCGTCGGTGGCAACACGGAAGTGGTTGTCTCGTTGAGTTGTCCGACTGGAAGAGTCTCTGATCCGGCGCCGATCAGAGTCGCGAACGTTGCAGTAGTCGAGGGGGGAGTTTCGACTGAAGACGAAGACGAGGCAGAGATCTCGTCATGCCCAGGCGAAGAAGGCGTAGCTGTAGCTGGTGAAAGTGATGACGTCTTGGAATAATCCGACACTGATGATGATGATGATGATGATGATGATGATGATGATGACGATGATGATGATGATGGCAGTTGCGGCGTCGCTGCAGTAGTAGTAGTAGTAGTAGTAGTAGTCGCATAGATCATCGTCTCAGTTGATAATAGTGATGATGTTGCTGCTGATGACGACGACGACGACGATTCCAAAGTATTTGATATCGTCGATGGAACGCTCCTAGGCGCCTCAGTGATAGAAGTCGGTTCAGAATTCAGCACAGTGAACGCAATGGTTGTTGCCGATGTCACTAAAGTCGGCGAAGTAGACTGCGTAGCGGTAGTTGAGGTAGAATGCATCGTAGAAATCTGCGCCGTCGTTGGTACCGTCGTCGTCGTTGTAGTCGTTGTTGTCGTCGTCGTTGTTGTTGTTCTAGTTGTACTGCGTTTTGTAGTTTCCGGCGTGGGAGTGACTGGTTTGCACGTGTCGTTGTTGACCACTTCGTTTTTTATGGCGTCCAACGTACTGTAGTCGCCGGCATAGAAGTAGTTTTCGGAAATCGGTTGAGAAACGATCGATCTCAACAGAGTTTCGTTTATCTAAGGGAACGAAAACGTTAAGACCACACGCTTCACGACTTTAACCGACTTAAACTAATCTACGCAACTTAATCTCGAACTTCTATAGCGCCACTTCATGATGCTTAGATCACAATCACACGCCATTCAGGTTAGTTTGGTAGAGAACGAGGGGCGTATGGGCGACAGTGGGTTTCAACACAAGCATGGGCGTCCGCAGAAATTTTACCAGTGGGGTGCAAAACAAGGTCTTGTGACGAAAGAAATGAAAGAAATTTCTGGGGTACAAAACAAGGTTTTGTGACGAAAGGAACAAGTAATTTTACTTTTTTCATAACTCCACAATTTTTCCGGGGGGGTTGCACCCTCCTCCGGACGCCCTTGAACGCAAGAGAAATCCTACAAAGCCACTCAAAATCCAATTATTATTATTATTATCATCATCAGCAGCAGCAGTAGCATCAGCATCATCATCATCATCATCATCATCATCATCATCATCATCATCATCATCATCATCATTATTATTATTATTATTATTACTATTGTATTCTGTGTATTTATGTACGTTAGAAGAGTAGCCTAATCAACTGGCACTGGCTGTCTGCACACAGTAGCGTACCCAGGTTTTTACCGTTTTAGCACCAGGGGGAGCGGCGAACATATTAATCACGCCCACATCAACATCCCACCACCACCACCACCACCACCACCCAAACCCCAGTCATGTTAAAACGTCTTGACGAGAAACAAGAAGGTCATCCCACCCTACCCCCAATGCAATGACGATAGATACGAAAAATGCGCCACTTTTCTGAAAATTTTCTCAGCGGAGGGGCCGCCCCTCTCAACCCCCCCCCCAGCTACGCCACTGTCTAGCCAGACTACATACGTCGTTGGTGACTCCCACTGCCATCAGCTTGATGCCCTGGGCTTTGATTCGGTCGACTTCGCCCTGCAGTTTGTCGGCGTCGTACGTGGGAACGCCGTCCGTGATCAGGATTACGACGTCCGTGGCGTTCGGTCGGTCTCCGTTGATCGGGTCGAAGATGCGCGTCCGTGCAACGTACAGACCGCCCGATGTGTTCGTATGGTAGCCCTTGTAGCTTACCAGGTCCATGGCGTCGAGTACCTGTGCTTCCGTGGCGTACTGGTTCAGGTAGAAGTCCAGGTATCCTTCGTCACCTGTGGCCAACAGAGTAGATTTAGATCAGTGTGTAGTAAATGTAGTCGATAGAGCGGCGGCGCAGTCAGGGTTCCAGAATAGGGGTCGTCCATAAATGACGCCACGCGATTTTTGCAGTTTTTTGACCCCCACCCCCACCCCAACCCCCGAAACCTCGTCACATATCATCAGAAATGTTTGAACCCTCTACACTCCTAAGTGCGTGGCGTCATTTATGGACAACCCATAGTGGGCACGTCGACATTTTGTGGTCGAAAAGCCTCAGACATGCAAGAAAAAGCTCGCCAAACACGAAATTTTTGCACATTCGATTATTTCCCTCCTCCTCCCCTCCCAAAAAAATGTCGACGGTTTTGCGCAATTCCCACGACCGATCCAAGCCGCAGGTAGGCCTATAGGGGTTGCCCCCATGGCCCCTCCACTTGGCACCGCCAAAGCATTTAGAGTAAAATATAGGCTAGTGTATAGTAAATAGATTAAATACACATGCTACTAATATACTACTAGTGGTTCTCGAACGGGACAGATCTTACTGAGCCACTCTATACTCTGCCAGTATTATTCTTATTCTTGCATGTATTATTATTATTATTATTATTATTATTATTATTATTATTATTATTATTCTACGAGTAGTAGTTACGGAAGATTGCAAGCTGCTTCAAAAAAGTTGGTATAGAAATTTAAGATATCTGGTTCATTATAGGTATGCAACAGGTCTTATAGACATCAAGAACAAGTTTTCTAATTAATTCGCTCTGTGAGAGAAGCCTAACGAATGCCTGTTGAATAGAAGGTATATAGACCCTAAATATGTAAAAATCTAATTGATTTCTAGAAATTCTCCCGCGAAATCCACATTTTCATCTTGTTCCTTGTTCAATGCTTTAAACTATGCAAGAATAATCAATAATATCATTATCAATTTCGATCTACTGGGTTCGAAATAGAGCACACCCAGCCATTTCATAATACACACTAACGCCATTGACTGTACGAGAATGAGGGACATCAACTAAATGAAAGACCTGGCGAATATCTAACGGAATGCCTAGTAGGGCGATCGAGGGAAGAGCCGCGTATTAAGATATCTGGTTCATTATAGGCCTGCAACAGGTTTTATAGACATCAAAAACAAGTTTTATAATAATTATTTGCTGTGTGAGAGAAATCTATTGAAGGCCTGTTGAATAGAAGGTTTATAGGACCTAGATATGCAAAAATCTAATCGATTTGTAGAAATTCTCTAGCGAAATCTATATTTTCATCTTGTTCCTTGTTCATTGCTTTAATCTTTGTAAGAATAATCAATAATATCAATATCAATTTCGATCTACAGGGTTCGAAATAGAGTACTCCCAGCCATTTCGTACTACACACTAACGCACTGTACGAGAACGAGGGACATCAACTAAATGAAAGACATGGCGAATATCTAACGGAATGCCTAGTAGGGCGATCGAGGGAAGAGCCGCGTATTGAGATTGAAACCAATTTCACTATTTTAAAATTGAATATACTGCAAAAATATGCAGAAGTGCTAACAAGTGGAATCTAAAATGGTTTAATTGACTTGAAACGTCTCAAAATAGATAGTGTTTAGCATGTCGATATACGACATTCCTGAATGCATTTTGTAATATTCAACAGACCATGGATGCTTTATATAAAAGGTATAATAATAGGTCTATCCAGTGGCGTATTTAGGGGGGTATTCTCATGATCCATAGCATACTCCTTGGGTCTTTGGTCCTTCCCTTAGGTTGCACTTAAAGACTGTTAGACCGACGATTAAACATAACTCAGTTGCAGTAAATTTACGGTCAGTATTTTACAGGTGGTATTATTAATAAACTTAAACTGTATGTTATTGCAGAACAGAGAATATGCTTAAAAGGTATTTTTCCAACTTCTTAAATTTCAGCATACCCATTTAAAGTTACTGTGGATTGACTTCTACCCTGTACTGGATGATTGACAGCTAATGTCTGAACGATAGCCACTAACAGATGATGAATGATTCACAGCTAATGTACAGTACTGCTCAAAAAATTGTGAACACACGTGGATTTCGAAGCAAAACGAAGTTTAAGGCTTGTTAAAACACTGCAATCACAACCAAGAACACTTTTGACAGACAAGTGAAGAG